>JAAAKQ030080455.1:0-15066 GCA_010016005.3 Zanna intricata | reverse complement strand
TTCGTTACAAGGAAGAAGGGGATGACATGTTGAGTCAAATCATTACTGGAGATGAAACATGGGTATCCCATATCACCTCTGAATCCAAGCAACAATCAATGGATTGGCAACAAACAACCTCTCCCGTCAAGGTCAAAGCCAAACAAGCATCAAAGTGCAAGATTATGGCAACTGTGTTCTGGGACTGGCACGCTGTTTTGCTGGTAGACTGTGCCACGTGGAACAACAATCAACTCAGATGCCTACTGCACAACTTTAAAGAATCTCCGAAGAGCAATTCAAAACAAAAGATGTGGCATGCTGTCAAAAGGAATTTTGCTCCTCCATGACAACGCAAGGCCTCATGCGACTCAGGACTTGATCGAATCTTTTGGTTGGGAAGTTTTGGACCATGCACCATATAGCCCTGACCTTGCTCCCAGTGATTTCCACCTTTTCCGGTACCTCAAACAACATCTTTGCAGGAAGCGCTTCAGTGACAACAGCTGTGAACTCCTGGCTGTCAGAGCTGGCAGACTTCTTTGAATATGGTTTTCAAAATTTAGTTGTAAGGTATGACAAGTGCATTAATAAACAAGGTAACTATGTAGAAAAATAGACAAAAGTATGTACAATCCGAAAATAAATGTTTTTTGAAAAAAATTGTTTTAGTTTTTCTTTTTTAAAAAAACAGCCCTCGTACTTAAAAAATGACCCTTGTATTAAAATCAGAAAACAATTATAAGTTATTTAAATAAAAAATACATCATGAATGTTATAATTTTGTCTTTTACTGTTTTTAATAAACACTTTAGATATACTTTTCTAATCTGTCACAAAATTAAATTACATACTAGGACCAAAATGTGTTAAAAAAAAAATTTCTCTAAATTATTCTTCTGCAAGTTAGTTACTAACTGCATTACAAACTTCTGGTACAGATCTACTATTTGTTCATTTTAAGAAGGAGATATCACATAAACACACTGAGAGCGCTGTGTATGCCTAAAGAATAGTATATACTAAACTTGCAATTTTTTTTGTAATTCCTTGTAACATTTTGTACTCACATTATACTAAATTTAATTTGTATTTATTGTATACTTAATTTTATACTAAACTTATAACTTTTTAATTCCTCACAAACCTTTTAATATAATAAAACCTATAAAAACAATAATATCCCAAACAATATCTACCGCATTATTAAAAATACTTTAATAGGTAAAATATATAATTTAAACAAAACCTTACCACTTCAAAATGTTAAGAAAATTGCTTACCTTATTCTCTGTCAGTGTCCCTCCATTATATCTGATTCTTCATCACTCCTAGAAGTTGGCATTGATGACGAATCATCTCTAACATTTATTATTAGTTCTCTTTTCTTCTGCAACAGGCTTCACGCACTGTTTCTACTTATCAGTTGATACCTCATTCAAGCCTTTTACAGGTAGGATTTTAATGTCTTTCATTTTATATGTATTATTATTTCAGGTAACATAGCCTTAAAAAAATATCTCCTTCATTCATCATGTTAATCTTCGTTTTGTATTCAAAAATGAGTAATCTCCCTCAAAAAATATATTCTCATTGCCAATATGTACACAATTAATCAATCGCTTTCCTTTATTTTTTGGAAGTTGCAGACACCTGCTTAATCCTGGCAGAAATACTGTTTTTATTGGTGTATCTGTCGTATCATACGAAATTCTTGAAGTGGTGTGGCCTTCATTTACCCATGTCTCATCAAAATAAAATATATTTCTACCCAGTTTTCGATAATTTGCTGTTCATTTTGTTGTTTTTTTTAAATTATGCTGCCGAATTATGATCTCTTCTCTATCAAAATTACACTTTTTTTATTTCTTTTCATAAATTTAAAAATCATTAACAAGAGTAATTTGTATAAACAAGTGTGTCCAATCTTGGGTAAACTCTTGTCATAGTTTATCAAAGTCGGCAATTTTTTTTTAAGGTTGGTATTTCATTTCAAAAAAGAAATTATTTACAGTCAATCTTCTTATATTTTTGTTAAATTCATTCTGTTTTCCTAGCACAGGTTTTCCACATTTTCTATTTTAAATAGGAGTTTCTACCTTTCCTTTCCTATTTATTTCAGTCTGTAATCTATTAATTCTACTAAACAACGGATCAGTTGAATTCAAAAGTAAGTTTCACTATGTCGTTTTTAATTGATGTAGGATTTTTCTCTTCCATATGTTTCTCTTTTCTGTGCTTATTAAAAAATGTTCTTTAATTATCAGGCATATTGATAAACTATTCAAATACACACACACACATACAGGCTAATCACACTATCATATCTCACAATAATCAGTAGTAATCGCACAGTAAATAAATTTCACAATAATCGCACAATAACCAAATATACACACAGTCACGCATTCCAAAAAAGTACTAAAACACAGAACTATAATTAAAAGAAAAATACACAATGGAATAAGAGAGTTTATACTATTATTTTGAAGTCTGTGATAAACAACAATGTTTTGTTTACAAGCATCTTGTACAAGAGCTCACCACATACAATACACGCACTATCACACTTGCAGTTTATTTCATGTCTCCTTTTAAGAATGAACAGAAAATAGATTTTCATAGAAATACACAATAAAATTTCATAGTTTGGGAATTGTATTTTATTTTGTTACTTACTTTTTAACTGCTTATATTAATGAAATTTCTGTTTTTGCTATTTACAAACAAGCAAGTGTAATACTTGCTATTACTTAATTTTTTACAATTTGGCCTAAATTTAAATTGTTGCTGTTTATATTTATCTTCATATTTACTATTACAATATAAGTTTTCAATTTGTAATTACCATTATTAAAATTAACAAAGTTTTCAGATAGATTTTTAATTTAACACACTTATGTTAATTTTTTTTTAGGATCTTGGTGAAGAAGCTGTTGATCTGGAGGAAGGAAGTTTTGAAAGTAGTTTACAGACAGAAAAATGTGTAGTTTGCAATAAATTAAAATGTAACTGTATATGTGATAATGTCATCAGTAAAAAATATGATGATTTCGACAGTTCTTATTTTAAAGAAAAACACTCGCAGATTACAGAAGAAACAACTAAAGAAAGGAACATCATACCTTCTCATCTTCCTATTCACATATGTGTTTTTTGTCAGGAATCTTTCACTCAGAGATCTGCTTTAGAGTCCCACTTATCTATTCATGTTAAAAAAAAAACATGTAACTTTTGTGAAAAAGTTTTTAGTTCACAATCTGATTTAAAGACCCATCTTCTTATTCACAGTGGTGAGAAGAAATTTTCATGTAATGTCTGTCAAAAAACCTTTACTTGGAGAAAAAGTTTAAAAACCCATCTCTCTATTCACACTGGTGAGAAGAAATTCACTTGTAATTTTTGTCAAAAAACCTTTATGCATAACTATACTTTAAAAACGCATCTCTCTGTTCATACTGGTGAGAAAAAATTCACTTGTAATTTCTGTAAAAAAACATTTAGTCAAAGCCATAATTTAAAAAGGCATCTTTCTGTTCATACTGGTGAGAAGAAATTCACATGTAATTTTTGTCAAAAAAGTTTTAGACAAAGTGGTACTTTAAAAACACATGTTCTGTCTATTCACACTGGTGAGAAGAAATTCCCATGTAATTTTTGTCAAAAAGTGTTTAGTAACCGCGGTAATTTAAAATCACATCTGGCTGTTCATACTGATGAGAAAAGATTCACTTGTAATTTTTGTCAAAAAGTGTTTAGAAACCGCGGTAATTTAAAATCACATCTATCTGTTCATACTGGTGTGAAGAAGAAACTATCATGTAATTTTTGTCCAAAAGTGTTTAGTAACCGTGGTAATTTAAAATCACATCTGTCTGTTCATACCGGTGTGAAGAAGAAATTTACATGTAATTTTTGTCAAAAAACGTTTATGAATAATTCTACTTTAAAAACACATCTTTCTGTTCATACTGGTGAGAAAAAATTTGCTTGTAATTTTTGCCAAAAAAGTTTTCGTCAAAACTGTGATTTAAAATCACATCTCGCTATTCATACTGGTGAGAAAAAATTCACTTGTAATTTTTGTCAAAAATCTTTCAAATGGAGAAATAGTTTAAGAACTCACCTCTCTATTCACACTGGTGAGAAAAAATTCACTTGTAATTTTTGTCAAAAATCTTTTAATTTTAGGAATAATTTAAAAAGTCACATCTCTATTCACATTGGTGAGAAAACAATTGAATCTAATTCATCTCTATAAAAAAAAAATTCTTATGCATTTTTTTTTTCAGAAGTAGCAAATTGAAAAATCATTCCATTCATACCTGGACAATCACCTTGGCAGAGTAATCAATTAATAATTTAAACATTTCAATTCAAATTCATTTCATTTTAACTTTTTTAAGTGTTTTTTTTATGAATAAACATGCTTATCAATATTTATATGGAATGTTGAAGAACGTGCCTAGAGGGTCAATCCATTTGAAGTGTCCCAAAAAAACTTTAAGTTGGATGCTTGACCAATTCAAAAAAAAAAAAAATGGGACTTACCTTCATGATTCAGGGACCTTAAATCTAAATCTAATTTTTTTTTAAATAGTTTACCTGCGGCAGCCATTTTTGTTATGGTGCGGCACACCTATTTCTATGATTATAAGGGTTTACGGAAAAAATCATAACTAAAAAACTACTCTTGGTCCTGAAAGGATGAAACAAAAAGCAGTTGTATTTTCTCAAGTAAAGACTGGTCAAGTGGTTTATTTACATATCCCTCTTCTTTCTATGAGAAAATTACCAATGAAGTCGAACATGAAAATGGTGAAATTTCACTTTTGGTGATTTTTTTTCAAGAGGCAAGCATGGCAAATACAGTTTGAATTATTTTTTTTATATGTAGGTATATGTTAGTAGTTTTACCATAAATAATATTAATGGTGATATATAATCCTAAATTTTTATGAATTTTTGAAAACTAATTTTTTTTTTAAATTCAGATTTTGGCTTCAAATAACTCTGATGGGCCTGGTAATAAAAATCTCAAATTTGCTCAACTTACAATGTTTTTGTAGATGATGTTCATGGCAAATAAAAAAGTTTCTTGTGTATTGTACTATTAAAAAAATTAAAAACTCTCAAAAATCATGAAAAACGTATTGAAAGCGATACCATTTTGACTCGCTAATTAAGTGCTCCAAGAGGATTTCTTCTTTGTACTTTACATTTTTTATATTTAGTCCCTATGTTATTGAAATTGATGTTTTCAATATTTTTGAAATAGTTTTTTTTAAATTATTAATGATGGTCGTAATTTAATGGTAACTTCACCAATACCAGTAACTTAATACAATTTTGATTCAAAAATGCTTGTCAAATTTACCCAAACTGAGATTTCAATGAATAGCTTACATCTTTTTTCAAGAATTCATTTCTATTTTTATATTGGTTTATTTTTATAAACGCTATTGAAGAAAAAATAAATTGTAACAAAATTTTAATTATTCTTCTATAAATAATCTGTTTTTGTAGCAATGAAAGTTTATTACTTAGTGTGGTTAACCAATAGCTGTGACGGCCTCCGTGGCTGAGTGGTAGCGTCTCAACCTTTCATCCGGAGGTCCCGGGTTCGAATCCCGGTCAGGCATGGCATTTTTCACACACACTACAATTCATTCATCTCATCCTCTGAAGATATAACTTAACGGTGGTTCCGGAGGTTAAACAAAAAAAAACAAAAAACAGCTGTGACACTGTAGTTAGTTCAAGTGATGTCAACTTTCTCAGGACTTTGCAGATCAGTACCCTCACTTTGCCTTGTTGTGACTTTTAAAGTGAGGTATGTGGTCTAGCAGGGTGGAAAAAATGAACCTGCACATTGTCATTTTCGAGATTAATATCTACCCATCTTATCCTACCTATATCTCCTATCCATCACTGAACATCATACACACACAGTAGAGTCTCTTTTTCATTAAGTGAAAGTGGTGCAATACTTGACACAGGATAGTCCTTTGAGTCTCTGTTTAACTGTTTAGCCTTCGAAACTACCTTTGAGTCTGAAGTAATGTAACATCTTACAATGTCTTCTGACACCGGAATATACTTGTGTTAGGTTTTCGTACGAACAACTCTTTCACAGCTGTCAAAATTTTTTATCTTTTAATTTCTGAACTCTTAGTTATCTCATCTGATTTAATCATAAAATACTTGATGTTATTCAGCTTCTGATTACAAAATGAACACACTTCTTCATTATTTATATGACTGTTTAATGGCCTTTGCAAGTTTGCCTTTGCCATTTCTCATTTTGTTATTCCTCCCACACCATCACAGGCACTTTTCCAATGGGATGATCCAAAGAAGTGATATTTGACGTCAAAGTCTTGTTTTGTGACTACAAATTAGTGAAATTCTTTTTATTTTTATACCAACTTGAAGCAGCATCAGTAAAATAGATGAAGTTTTTTAATGTTCCAATGTACTTTCCTGATATGGCCTGTAAAAATGTTGCTGTATCATGATTCAAGTGATCACTTAAAATACAGACAGTTTTGTGTTGTAATACATCATTTTCCTTGAAATAGAACACGAGGGTAAACTGGTGGTTTGGCTCTTGACACAATGTAAGGTTTGTATCTCATCTTGAACAAGAAATGAGAAGTTTTCTGTAAAATCTGCCAACACCAAACATTCTTCTTCACCTAATTCTTATTTTTTTCTTGAAAATTGAGCTTTAGATTCTGATACAAAATGGTGAGTTTTCAGCTTTCCTTTTCCACTAATGATTCTAAGAACTCATCTTTGGTCCAAAGAAGAGTAATCATCTCTGTCCTATCAACTGTTACCTTACCCTCTATCAGGTGTTTGTACATTATTGTATCTGGCACTACATCATGCTTTTCGGAAAAGTTGAGCATATAAAATGTTGCCTGTTTACCTGGGCATTAGGTGTATACATTTATTGTAGAGCTGTAGTTACCCTTGTCACAAGCTGTATCATGTTTCAAGTGATCACTTAAAATACAGACAGTTTTGTGTTGTAATACATCATTTTCCTTGAAATAGAACACGAGAGTAAACTGGTGGTTTGGCTATTGACACAATGTAAGGTTTGTATCTCATCTTAAACAAGAAATGAGAAGTTTTCTGTAAAATTTGCCAACACCAAACATTCTTCTTCACCAAATTCTTTATTTTTTCTTCTTGAAAATTGAGCTTGAGATTCTGATACAAAATGGTGAGTTTTCAGCTTTCCTTTTCCACTAATGATTCTAAGAACTCATCTTTGGTCCAAAGAAGAGTAATCATCTCTCTGTCCTATCAACTGTTACCTTACCCTCTATCAGGTGTTTTTACATTATTGTATCTGGCACTACATCATGCTTTTCGGAAAAGTTGAGCATATAAAATGCTGCCTGTTTACCTGGGTATTAGGTGTATACATTTATACAGCAGAGCTGTAGTTACCCTTGTCACAAACAAAGATGTCTACAAAGTCCTTATAATCAACATTAACTTTGGAACCACCAATCATGAGTTTGATATTCTGGTAGTGGAGGGCAGGTACAAACTTTGAGTCCCAGGTGCACCAACCAAGATACACCATTTTGGTCAGAGTTTGCAGAACTTTGATATTTTTATTTTTTCCTCAGAGTTTTCATTTTTAAAGGAAAATACAATTTAAGTTTATCAGAACAAGGTGCTGTTACTTATACATTTTGACACCATCAATACCCGTATTAACACAACTTTTTTAATTGTGTCGTTACTAATTTCTTCTTTTATGCCTTTTAGCTAACTTCGGTAGAACGCCTTTCTCATTAACTAATTCTCTAACCAAACGCTCAGGCACATTGAACTCTGATATTATTTTAGATCTGGTCCACGATTGGGGAAGTAAGCTGATAATTTTAACCTTATTTTCTTTAGAAGCAAGAACACATTTTTCTTTTAATTTTAAAATAAGATCATCTTATTCATGTGAAGGAGATTGAGCTGGATTCTCATTTTCAGAAACTATTGAGTCAAAACACAATTCAAGATTCCTTTTTTGATTTATTTATTTTAAACTTTATTGCTGTTGGCCTTTGATTTGTGCTTAATTTTTTCAATTTTGATGGAAGTGATACCACCGAAATGCTAAGAGCAGCATCTGTTCGCATTCATGTAGTTCTTTGTTCTGCTGAGAAAAAATATTTTTTAAACACTTAACTCAAAAAGACTTTTCAGGAACTAAATTTAAATTTGGAAAAATTGTGTTATTTAAGAGCTTGCTGTAATGTTATTTGTCTCAAGTTTTTCTTAAATTTTTTTTATTAGTTCTCTAAAGGTCACAACAGAACTGTCCACAAAGATGAGTGAATTTTTACAAAAACATTTTTCAGATGTCAAATCTATTGACATCTGAATTAACACATAAATAATAAGTTGTTGGTTTTCATTATAAATTCACAAATTTTAATGAGTTCTTTTGGTACTGTAGTGTACACTGTTTTATGACATTCTTTATTTACATAAATTCCTTTGGAACATTGTTCTTCCATTATTTTATTTGAAATTACTAGAAAATAATGTAAAAATTTAACTAATTTTAAAATTTGCAAATATTATTAAGTAAAACTTATTTTTTATTTTATAAATACTTCTAAACACAAAATAAAATTTGAGACACTTGGTAAAGATGTGAACAGGTCACTGACCTGTCAGACTGATCAGTCTGTTACTGCAAAGCTAAATGATGGAACAAGCTTAAATGAGCTTGTTACATGAATTTTCCTGACTAATCGGATTGATTTCAAGCGCCTGTTGTAACATGAACACTGCAGTTGAATGGTTCAAACAAGTCTATTTCAACTATAACAATAACTATAAAAATATTTAAGTGCCAAGAAGACAAGAAACCCCCCTAGGAACGCTTATTTAGTTAGTCAAAATGGTATCGCTTTCAACAGAATTTTCATGATTTCTGAGAGGTTACAACTTTTTTTATTAGTACAATATACAAGAAACCTTTTTATTTGCCATGAACATCTTCAAAAACATTACTGTACAAATTTGAGACTTTTAAAACCAGCCCCATCAGAGTAATTTGAAATCAAAATATGAATTTTTTTAAAAAAAATTAGTTTTCAAAAATTTAGGGGTAAGTATATCACCATTAATATTATTTGTGGTAAAACTACTAACATATACCTACATATAAAAAAATAATTCAAATATGGTAATTGTGTATGCCATCCTTGCCTCTTGAAAAAATTTACCAAAATTAAAATGTCATCGTTTTTCATGTTCATATTTATTGGTAATTTTCTCACAGAAAAAGAGAGATAGGTAAATAAACCACTAGACCAATCTTTTACCTTGAGAAAATATGAATAAATTGCTTTTTATTTCTCCTTCCAAGAACAATAATTTCTTAGTAATGATTTTTTCTGTAACCTCTTACAATCACAAAAACAGGTCTGCACCCCGCAACAAAAATGGCCGCCTCAGATAAACATCTTTAATATTTATGTTAAGGTGCCCACCATGAGACTATTCCAGTAGTCCGCCACCCCTGCAGCTCATATAGGCTGCCTTTTGAGGACTGCCTTTACCTGCAGTCCTCAAAAGCCCTCAAAACGTTTAGTGTTTTTGCATTTGTCAGGCAAGTCAGCCATCCTCGGAAAACCTCTGGCCTCATCGGGGATCTCAGCGTGGCACGAGAATGCCGAGCCAGTCGCTTTCTTCGGCGTCAGTAGCAGTCCTCGCGGCGTCATAAGCCTACCACCTACCAATCAGTGCAGTCCCTGTTCACAATATTTATTGAAATCTAGATCTTGAAATATTACGAGCCGCCCTACCCTACACATAGTTCCCCAAAGCCTAATCAAGAAAGCATGATCCAAATGGACCCCACTCCTCTAGCTCTGGGGACTGTCCGCAGCCCTACCTTAGACCATCCTCAATCGCATTACCCGCCTTAACAAATTTCTGTAATATCCCACCTATCCCCCACTAAGGCCTTCAAATTCAAGTCAAGCCCAACACGATTCACTTCATGAATCAGTGCATCTCAGAGGTGCTCATACTGTACACAATCAAAAATTACCTGTTCAACTGTTTCCTGCTCCTCACACTCCAAGCAGAGATTGTCATCCACCAGTCCAAAACTAAATAATTTGGCTCAGAAGTCGCCATGACCTGACATAATTTGTGCCATCTCATGCATTGGGACTACATAACTGATGTTGCAATGCTCTTTCACATCCAGAAATAGTTGATACCTATGACGACTCTTATCATACGCATACCACCTTGCTTGTCACTCTTGATAACCAGCGGCTCTGATAGCACATACTTGATCTGCTGTAAATTTATCACGGCGAGGGGGCAGCTAGTAAATCTCACTCTGCTCTCATACTATAATGTCAAGCAGCTTAACTACCGCTATTACATTTAAGGCATCGCCGGACACCGTTCTGTATGCCTTCCTCACGACCAATAACAATGTCCGCTGGTAACGATTCAGTTGGCATCTGTATCTATTATACCTCAGACATTCCGCCCAAGTTGGAGACGCATGTGTCATTATCGCCTCCATACAATCAGTATACAATATCTTCAATGTTCTGAAATTAAGACCCCCAGCGCATTCCAGCTACTCTTCACAATTTCTTATATGTTGCACATGCCCTCTTTCCAACATAATTATATTTGCATGGAATACTCCCTTTGGCTGGAGAATCACACCTAAATATCATTGGGTTGCCACAAAGGTAATCCTCGATCCAGACAGTCTTATGATAGGATACTGATGTTGATTGAATGAGCCTTTCAACATCATCACCGTCATTTTAACAACACCATAAACCAATTTGTGCTGTGTCACCCACGTCGACAACATATGGCACAGTATTTCCACTTTAAATTCAAGTTGTTACCTGGTTGTCCCAGTTATCAGTACCAGTGTGTCATCAGCATACACTAATATCCTACAACCAAATGGAAGCTGCAAGCGAAGTAACGTGTCAAACTCCACCGTCCACAACAGTGGACTGAGTACGCTGCCCTGCGGACAGCCCTTAGGTAGCACCTTCTCAGATCCAAATACTTCACGGTGCAGTTTTCGAAATAATTCCTTAATACTCGAAATTCATCTGCAGTCACTTGTCTCCGAGACAGCTGCAAACACACTGATGGCCATCACAATCTGTCGAAGGCCCCAGAGATATCCAAGAATACGGACAAGTTGCATTTTGAACGAAAGCTTTCATAGAGCATAGTGCATCCTCTGTTACTTTACCCGGTCGAAACCCATACTGTTCGTCATGTAGCAGTCGCCTCAATATCAACCTATTATTCAGCCAAGTGTATATGATTTTTTCAAATATTTTCCCCACCACTGGAAGAAGAGTCAATGGTCTGTACGACATCATGGCTGCGGGATCTCTATCTCCTCCTTTATACAAGACAACAAGTTCACCAATCTTCCAACATGCTGGGAATATCCTCACCAACAGCAATTTATTAAATAAAGAAGTCATCGCAGCTTGCAACACCCTTTATAATCTCAGTAACAACTCCACCGTAATCCCATCGTAACCTGGGGACTTCTTTTTACTCATAGAGTACAAAGAGCTGCTTACCTCCTTATCTGTTATTTCTTCTGAAACCTCAAAAATCTCCACAGCCACCAAGTCGCGTCTTATCCGCTGATGGTATGGAAGTTCATTGTCACAACATCATCCTTTAATAAACCATTCAATAACACTTGGCGAATATCGTGTATATCCTCTAACCCCTCACCATCTACCCATAGGGACGTCAAAAGTGTTTGTCTTCATTCCTTACCAGTCACCAATCAGTACACTATGCCCCACGGATCTTTATTGCCTTGGTCTTTTATGAAACACTCCCAGGATGTTCGTTTGGCAAGCCTGACAGAAGCGACATAGTCGTTCTGTAATCTGCAATAATGCAAAATCGCCTCCATGTGGGCTCTCCCCTCCTGCAATCTCTGTGCCCGCCAACAAGAGCATCTAACTGCCCTTTGCTTCTCCTGTAGGTCAATAATCCACCACAAAGAAACTCTCTCAACGCCTGTACTCTGTGGAATAACTCCACGGCTGATTCCAAAATTACATTCATGAACGTGCTGGCTGCCTCTTCCGCATCCACCTCAGGAGCATCACGACTCCAAACAGCCACCCTTCTCTGCAGTTTAACTGTATATCTTCTCCAGTTCACATTCCGTAATAAGAATCGACCCGGCTCCACTCTGTTACGTAACCACCTACCAAGAGTCAATTTACAGACACTTCAAATACTATTAGTCTGTGGTCTCATCCAGGATTCTCCATATGACGACCTCGACTCGCCCTTTAGACAATGTAACATCAATGTTGGTACCTTCCAATCTCCGTCCTAGAGGTAAATTACCATGGTATGTACACGGCATTCCTGTGATGTTTTCCACCTGCAGGCTGTACTGTAATATCACATCTTCCACCATTCTATCTTTACGGTCCGTGGTTGAGCTATGCCAAAGATCCGATTTCGCATTTACATCCGCTCCAATCAGAACATTATCACAGTGAAACATATCTAATGACCGTTTCCACTTCTCCAAATGCATTTCTGTAGGATCTGCATATTGAAAGTATGAAGATATAAGGACCAAACTTATTCCATCCTTAAACAAGCGAACACACATGTGGTGACCATCAGACCTATCTGCTAGTAAAACTGTGTCAATATTGCCATGTACCAATATAACCGATCTAATGGGGTTACCAGTGCAAAACTTCTTCCAGCCCTGACGAAAACCAGTAACACTTCCGCCAACCATGTTGGGCTCCTGTATCAACAGAACATCCATTTTTTCACACACCGCATAGTTCTCAATTTCCAGATTACAACAGTACAACGCCTGTAAATTTATCTGTCCGACCCTAAGTTCCATACCTTTCTAACAGGAGATCCCTCACCCTTATGTACACTGGACAAGTATCATCCTTGCAAGAATGTTGCGCAGGCTTTCTCATCCTCCAGAAATTCACGCATGTGCGTGAATTGCCGGAGTAACAGCTTAAAAAAAATTTTTTAATAGATGTAAGGCCCTGGTACAATCTTACAATCGCAAAAAGAGGTATGCACACTGCAGCAAAAATGGCCAATTCAAGTAAACTGCTTCAAGAAAAATTTATTTAAAGTAGTTTTAAGACCCTGAGAAATGTAGGAAACTAGTGGATAAGTTTCAGTTTTTTTTTTAATTGGCCAAGCAATCACTGTTGAATCATTTTAAATGGATTGACTCTAATGCTAGATTTCTATTTTCAGTGATTTGTTACTTGGGGGAACTAAATAAATAATTTTTACACTAATTTCTGTTTATTGTATTTTGACATTTTTTTATACATTTTGTATTGTTTTCTACAACCTCTAGTTATAGAAGATCTCGCAAAAATCCAATGTATTTAAAGATATGTATATATTAAATTTGATGTTTTCAAAGAATGCTTTCATAAATTAATGTTTATTTCGATAAAATATCTACAGTAGAATACTTTTTAATAAAATAATAAATGTCGATTTTTATAATAGAATTATAAGATGAATTGGTGAAAGTATTCGTGTTAATGAAGCTTTATATAGAGAAATTATAATTTGTAACTCTTTATAAGTATCTTTACACTTTAAATTGTTGAAAGATCATGTGACACTTTGGATTGGACAGCTTGAATTTTAAAACTAGGTAACAGCAGAATTTTAATTCTACCAATAGTAAGGAACATTCAGTAGAAATCTACTATAATACTGATTAAATGTTTTGTAAAAGTTTCATTATGTAAAGTTATTGTGAAAAAGTAGTAGGCTGCAGTTATTCTCACTTCCAGTTTATATATATAGTTGATAGTAAACAAGCAGTGAAGTCAGTGAATCTTTCCAAGTGTTATATTTTGTTAACAAAGTGATGATGATGTTGATGCCTATTGATGATGAAATAAACATTGGAAAACAACGTTTACAACCGGCAGTAAATGTAAATGAATAGCATTCTGAAAGCCTCATGGTTTATGTCACATACATTGCCACTTTACACATCTTAGCTGAATTTACAATCTGCAAATATTAACGGCCATTGGAGACCCTTATGTGATGTAAATGTTAATCTTGAAATAGCAAATCATTCCTTTATATATATCAATGAAGTTGTTAAAGTTATGCGATACTCAGTTAAAACAGGTTGAACTTGCAATAAAAACAAATAACAGTTGAAATAAGCCAACCAAACCGTATGCATAAAAATATTTGATGGATAAACCGTACGCACAATATATAAAAATATCTGATGGAAGAAAGTATCGAGCTCATGTATGAGCTCGATACTTTATACTCATGAATGTAAGTAAAATGAAATATTTGCTGTTAAGAAAAAAAAAAACCAAAGACTAACTAGTAATAACATATACAACAAACGTGTAATATTAATTATTAAACTAAATACAAACTAATAAAACAGCAAAAACATTACTGAATATGATTTGCAGATATTGGGTTATTACAAAATTATACCTTTTTAAATCTTTTCATCTATTTTGTAGAAAATAGTGTTTTGTATGAAAAAATAAACAATTTCTTTGGTGTTTTTTTGTTGAAAATTTAAAACTTTACATATTTTGTTGCATATGATATTCCCACGAATTAAAAATTTGTACTAAAAATTCAGGTTTGTTTTTTTTTAAATCGCAAATGTTTTTGTTAATACCAATTTTTGTTTACCATAAAAATTAGAATTATTCTTAAAATACATGTAATATTCTTTTATTCTTAAATACTTGTAAACTAATTATGAAGAAAATTATCAAGTAATAATGTTATTTGGTGTATTATCTAATAATAAATTCCTTTGGTGAAGCCTCGTAAATTTCAAGTAACAACTTTTACTCAAAAATCTATATTATCTATGTAGATGGTTAGAACATGTATTACATAATGTATACTGTATTATTTTAATTATATATATATATATATAAATGTGAAGAATACAGAACAATTAGCTTAACTACTCATGCGTCAAAAATCTTAACCAGGATTCTGTACAGAAGA
>JAAAKQ030080443.1:14912-33730 GCA_010016005.3 Zanna intricata | reverse complement strand
TGCTCCCTCTCTCACTGCCTGGCTTGCTTTATACAGTAACAGATTGATATTGCAAACTTACTGCTATAAAAAAAAAAATGTTATTGTGTTATAGCTAGTAGTGGCAAAATAATAACAAAGACCGGTGAAGGTTCAGCTTTAAAATCACAAAGTCATGTTTTCATTTGCTTTTTGAAAATAATCCTTCAGCCGTTGTTATCAATACCCGACTTTGTGATTTTAAAGCTGAACCTTCACCGGTCTTTGTTATTATTTTGCCACTACTAGCTATAACACAATAACATTTTTTTTTTATAGCAACAACAGACCTCTTCTTCCATTTCACAAAGTAACTGAATGGGTTTCAGATGTTTTAAATATTAATCTCAAAGAGTTTTCAAAGAACTGCTTAAGTGACTCCAGAGAAAAAGAGAAACAGAAAGAAACTTATCAGAACTTAGAACTTTCTATGTTGAAAAAAATATTGCATATTTTAATGGAGAGAGCTTTTTATTACAGGCAAAATGAGTTCCTTGTTAAAAGTAATTTGTAAGCTCAGGTTTAAGGGAAATAGAAAATTCCTGCTGGAAAGGGCTGATATTGTGTCAATGCACTGTAATTTGTTAAATGAAGTATCAAAATTTGATGTGTTAACAGCAGTATTTATAAACAAAACAAGGTAAAAGCAGGACATGTTAGGATAAAATTATGGACCGATGAAATGAAGCAGATCTGTAGAAAAGAACCTATTGGCAAAGGCAGGTTAATTGTTGTCCATGTCAGCACATACAAAGGATTTGTACCAAATGGTTGAATAAATAGAGCAATATCACTAGGAAATGAGTTCAGGTACTTTCAAAAGGTGGTTTCTTACCCTGCTAGAAAATATACCACAAAATTCAGTCATAATAATGGGTAACACAATACCTTTCTGTTCAGATAAATAAAGTCTACTAATTAAACCAATCAAAAAAGCTGAACAGATTGAATGGAACATTCAATTTCAAGAAATACTGATGAAATGCCAGTCACTTGATATAATTAAAGCTAACTAAATATCATGAAACTGATGAACTGGCAAAGCAGAAAGATTAGAGTTATTCATTTGCCTCCTTAATGCACTTTATTATTATTCACTATCAGTTTAATGCAAAAGAATTTATTTGGGCACAAGTTAAGAATATGATAGGTGTTTGAAATAAGTTTTTGCCATAAACAATTTTGAATTATTGTTTCGAGAAGTGAAACAACTGAAGAAAACTGGAGTAAAGCTACAGCTCATAGTTAAAGAGATGAAGGAGGCTTATGAAAAAGAAAAAAAGAAACCAGTGGATACTACCACTCTTGAATTAATTATAAATTTAAAAGGTTCGTCGGCTTAGATTCCAGTGACTTAGAAAGTTTGAGTCCAAATGTTTATTAGTTAAGTACAAGTGGAATTGAAGCTGTACAGCCTCTTCCTGCATATTCAAATGAAGCAGTTTAAATGTATTATAAATAAAAATAAATACATTGTAATTACTTTGTAAAATGTTATTTTAATTTTTTCTGTTTTATATTAGCAAGTAATTTTTATGTAAACATATTGTGAATAGATTTAAAAATTTATAAATATTAAATAGAAAAAAATATAGCATTTTTAAAATATTGTAGTGATTTAAGATTGCAAAAAATAATAAAATATAAAAAGAATACAAACTGAATCTAAAAATTATTAAAAAAAAAAATCAATTATTATCATTTTATAAAAATGAGTGCACAGTTTCTGAATCCACATACTGCAGTATTTGGGATGGGTAGGTGGACATCATATGGTTGTGCCAAATTATAAAAGCATATAGTTGCAATTCGGATGCTCAAAGGAAATAACAACCAAAACTACTCACCCTTCAGGTGATTATTTAAAATGCTTAAAATTGAAAGTAGAAAAACATGAAAACTGAAAATAGAGAAGAACTTTTTAACTTCTTAAAGAACATTGAGTTTATGGAAGTTGTGAGATGGAGTTTATCTACAATGCCAAAAGCAATTTAAAATGTATGATTTGGTAACATTATACTGCTAATTGGCTTTCCAAATAGTAGTATTTAATGTAATTATTGGCCCCTAAAAACAAAAAGTGTGTGAAAATTGCATAGGTGTAAGTAACTGGTCAAGAAAAAGAGCCAAATTTTTTTCTTAAAGGCAATTTTCCCCATATGATTTATCTTTAGCAATAAATAAAGAACAAGAAAAAGTCAATACTACAGGGCTACAACCTGTATCTAATCACAACTCTGTAACAGTTCATTTCAAAATTTATTTGACAGATCAGCCAGCAGTCTAATTAAACTGATAGTGATTAATGAATGGGATATGGATAAACTGGGCAATACTGTAAAAGATAAGAGTACCTTAAGTCAGTGCTGATTAAATTTTTTCCCGATTATAATAGAAACATTTTAATGCTTAAAGTATAGATTATAAAAATATGAAATGGTTTTAAATTAAAAAAATCTAAAGAATTAATTACCAATTCTATTTAAATGGTAAGGAAATTCAACACATCATTGCTTGTTTTTTCTTTTTAATTTCAAATTTAACAAATATATGAATTATTTAATTAATGATATAAAGAAAGGGATCATTAAAATCAATAATTATATAATAAAGAATAAATTATACAACAAACTATATCACAAAATATAATTAATTACTTACCACCCATTTACTCCAATGTAATAACCCATATTTAGTATTTCATTAGCAAGGTCCCACGTTCCATCAAAAGAATGTACAACTCCACCGGACAGATTACTATGATGTCTTTTCAAAATCTCTAAAAGATCATCTCCTGCATTACGGCAATGTAAAAATAATGGAAGATTAAATCTCTTGCTTAGTTCTAATTGTTTTTCAAAATATCTGCATAATATTAATAAACTTTATTAAACAAATTTAATTGTCATCGACATAAGTCTAAACCACAATGACACACGTTTTATTTAAAAATTAACACAATCATAAAGACATGAATTTACTAATAAATCTATCATTTGCATAGATAACATAGTAAGCTAATATCTGTTAATTAAAATATGAAGAAACCTACTGTAGCTCACCCAAAAAAACAATTCTGGTATGCTTGTACCAGATAAGATGGTACTTGTTTGCATTAATGAAGAAATTCAACAATCTGAATGAAATTATCTTTTAGGAATCAGAAGTTATTTATGAACTGTATTCATTTTTTTATGCTCCAGAAAATTAGTTTTTTTATAAAATATCCATCTACAATAATTAAATTTATAATATTTCTACATGAACTGTCCCATATTTTATTAAGAAACTAAATTTTTAAGTATCAAGCATTACAAAGTAATAAAAACCTATTTGCATTAATTTATTTCAAAGATAATACAACATTCTAATTAAATTGAGTAATATAAAACATTTATAAATTATGCTTTTTTTGTGATTTGTATTTTATTCTACAGGACTTCTCTATTTGCCCTTAACTTTTCTATTTATAGTTTTATTTTGCATATAAATAACATCATATTACAGCCATATATTTACATTTCTACAGATAACTTACAAAATTTATTATAATTTTAGGTCCTTGCACAATTTCAAATATTCATAAGGATTTTATAAAACAAAGCAGATGATAATAAGTCATTAATTAACATGCATTTAACAAAAATAAAAGGAAAAAACTGTGATAATGTTCTATAAATACAGCCTTAAGAAATCAGTAAGAGTATAATGTAGCATTTCTGTTTAAAATACTTAATATAGTTTAAAATGTTTGAAGTTTAAAATAGTAATATTAAGTAATGTTTATAAAGCAAATAGTAACATTAACATATGAGATGAATTATAAGTTATATTTAACTTGGTATAACTATTATTATAATACCAATTATTATTACGTAACTGGAATAATTATACAAAGAGTTTTTTGCACTTAGCAGTTTTATGTGCAACATCCTACGTTGCAAGATTTTGTAGGAATGAGCTGTAATTAATTTTTTAAATAGAATTTGTCAACTATTTTACTCTGAACTTTATTAATATAATAAATTTAATTCTTATTATTAGTGGTTTTGTTTATAAAAACTGTGTAAATTTATTATGTTATTGTTATACGAGTATATTATGCCTAAAACTTTTTTATAACTGATGTACCGTATTAATGATAATGTTAACAAAGAATATGCTTGACTTCTTAGCAAACAATGTACTAAATTTTATTTTGTAATCTTCTCCCAGATAAATAAATTTCAATAAGTTAATTGTTACAATATGCACAGTATTGGTGCCAGAGATACTAAATGAAATTTACTGAACATGAACAAAATCTTTGAACCAATTTAACTATATCTTTATGGAAGAGACTTGTTCCATTTACTTCAATTGTTCAATTAAAATGAATTTAACTTCAATTGTAGCAATAGTGGAAGTTGTCCATACTCAGAAAAAAAAAATATCAAATGGTATATTTCTAGATATTTAAAGTATATAGGCCCAATTGTTTGTGTTACATTTACAGCTGTTAAAGAGTACCTGCTAATACCTGAATTTATGAAGCCTTATAAGTTGATTTCTGTGGAACATACATAGTAAACATGTTGAACGGTAACAATTAAGTACAAGAATAAAAAAAAAAGGTGAAGAAAAAGCAACGCAAGTGGGCAATTCGACAACTACTACAGCAGATGATGTCATCATTACAAGTATATTAAATAATAAAAGACTTAACAGTACCTAACTCCAAAGGCTATTAATTTAAAGTTTTTAAAGAAATGTTTTACTGTTCTAGATAAAGAAACCTAGTAAAATAAATTATAGGAACAGTAAAATCGGCAGCAGCTCCAAAATACTCTTTCCATTGATTGCAATAATAAAAAATTATGATAAAACTTATATTTCAGTTTGTAAAGTCTTACTCTTTAAAATGCTTAATTTAAATATTAAACTACCAAATAATCCCTTAAGAGCCCAAATAATCCTTTAATATATTAAAAATCACCTGCTAACGATGTGGTAATATCATGAAACCACACTCTTGAATCTTTACTAGAATTCTTATTTTTTCCATTCATTAGATGTCTAAATTAACTGGTTTTTTTCCATGTACAATTACCCTAGCCAAATGTAAAGTGCACCCAGCATTTTTAAATTTTACTGATGTATAGGAAAACATATGGATTTCTGTCATTAAATTTGGATTTCCTGCGTTTTTTTACTTTAATTCTATGCTTTAAATCAATCATTCTTGGTGTTAAAAAAAATGAATTTCACAAATTTTCGCAAGACCCTAAATTATTGAAAGTGTGAGCAAGTATTATAACTGTATTGAACAAAAGAGAAATAAAACTTAATAAACTACTACATCCTTTAAGGGTCAAAAAATAACTTCTAAAAAAGGTTAAACAAAAATTCATAACAGTTGAAATATTGATAAGGTATTTAAATAATAATAAGACATTAGCAGCTTACTTTTTCTGGACTTCCTTAGGACAAAAGTTTATTCTATCATAATCCAGTCCACATTCTCCAATAGCAACTATTTTATTTTTACCTTTCTCAACAAAATCAATTAAAGATTGCATATAACCGTCAGGATCACCTTTTTGTTCAAATTCTCCACATCTAGTTGGATGACAACCTACAGTAGTATATAATCGATCTGTAATGAATAAATAAAGTAACAAATTTAAAAAGAATTTATCATTTGTTTAACAATGTAGCCAACTTACAGATAACCAATATGAAATGTATAGCTTATATCAACTTAATATGCATAGCATCCAGGCGACACATTAATCATGCAAAATCTTCTGTAGTAAGAGAGTTTCCAGTGAAGGATGATAGAGATCTTTTTCTAAAATGCAACCTAAAACCATACTCAAATTGGTGAAACCAATATATTCTGGTTCACGGGTAAGTTAGCAGTATAAATTTGGAGAAACCTCCAGTTAGTATCAACAGAATATATAACTAAAATCTGGATCAACTTTAATTGATATAGAGTCTGCATTAAAATTTGATAATTGTTGCAGTGATGGTGAGTTGACTGTGCAGGAGGTTGAAGACCTGTTATGCTGCTTCCCACAAACATCGTTATTACAAAAATATTAAGATATCATAATTATAAAGCCATCATCATCTAATTACTGTATTTACATTTACAATTATGCTAAACTACAATTTATGATATCTGGCTTATATTACAGTAGGTGTGTAGGCCATTGGATTTATAAATAACTATAACATATAACAATAAATATTTAGTAACCTTTTACATGACAGTAAAATCACAATCTTCTGAACTGTAACAAGGCAAGTTCAATAAATTCATTTGTACATTTTTTATTCAAATTTATAAGCGACATCTTTTTAAGAATTATAATTTTTTCTGAGAGTAAAGTATGTTATGCATGGGTTTTGAAAACAGATTGCAGTTTCTTTTTTTCATACGGCCCAATAGCGTTAGTGTATTCATGTGCAACAGTATAATTTAGTGAAATTTTTTTTAACAATGAATCCTGTAATTAAAAGCAAAAAATAAAAAAATTACAGGACAGAGCAAAGAAATTGTACACGTGTAAAAATTTATGGAAGAAACTAAACTCAATAAAACATAAGAAATCAGATATCAGGTTTTGTTATTCGCTTGCAACAAGTTCAGCTTTGTTATAGTAAAGCTACTGATATATCTGTCAATGCAATAATGCGTATAAAAAAGGAAGGTGAAGGCAAATTTTTAAATGAAAATGGTGTGAAAAGTACACCAAATAAAAATCGCAAGAGACAAAAACCTGTTACAATAATCAACAATTATGATTCCTTAGCTGTCAAAAGAATCATTCACAATTTTTACTTGATAGATAAAATAGTACCTTACTGTCAGAAAATTTAAAAAAAAACTTCAAAATAATCTCAGTTGACAAGGACAAACAAGTTTAAGGACTATATTACGTAATTTAGGATTTAAGTGGTGAAAACAACAAATAACCAAAAAGTGTCAAGAGAAACATGAAACTGCCATTAAGGAATTTCAGGAAGAAGACAGACCAATTACATATTTAGATGAAAGTTACGTTTTAACTTCACACAAATCCGTTAAATTGTGGGAAGATAGCAGCAGTGAGGGACTTCATCCACCTATTTCCAAAGGCAAAGAGGTCATCATAATTCATGCAGGAGTAAAAGAGGTTTGTTCCAAATGCCTTATTGACATACACCGCCAACTTAAAAACTGGCGACTACCATGATAATATGAACCACAAGAACTTCAAAGAACAATGGGTTTCCGAAAAACTTCTGGGAAAATTGAAACCAGATTCTATAGTAGTTCTCAATAACTCACCATACCATTGTTGCAAATTAGAAAAAATCCAATTATGGGAACTATTAAAGGAGGAATGCAAAAGTGGATAAAGAAACAGATATTTTCTTTGACAAACCAATGTTAAAAGAGAGTTATTTCAGCTAATAAAAGCATCAAATCCAATTGTAACCTATTCTTTCAATAGCATTTTAAATGTTAAGGATCATACTGTTCTTAGACTGTCTTCCATATCATTCAGATTTAAATCCAATAGAACTAATTTGGGAAATAATAAAGGAGCAGGTAGGAGATTAATACTTGGCCTTTAAAGTGGCAGATAGTATTGACCTCGTCAAACAAAGCATTTCTTCTATTGATGCTAGTACATGGTTAAAATTTTGCTAGGAAGTTCTTGAAATTGAAAATGATTACTGGCGTAAAGAATGTGCCATGGATATTGAAGCTGACAAACTAATCACCAAGATAAATAGTGAAACTTCTACCAATGAAACAGTAAGCAATATTGAAGATGAGGTTCCATCGGAGATACTATCTGGAGTTCAAGAAATGGATCCATAAGTTTGAATACAGAACACAAATCGCTAAGTTTGATTTAACTTTATTCAAATGTTAATGAAATATTTTATCTGTACAAGTATCTAAATTATAATATTTGAATAATTAAAACATAACGATTAAATAACTCATTTGCCTTTATTTAACAAGTTACAGAAATTTATGTACTTTTCATAATTCATAATTTTTTGTAAAGTTATTGCAAATTACAATTACATTTTAATTTATTTTGATTTTCTTTCAATAGTCAAATTTTCTCTTACAGCTTTAGTGTATCATGAACTGTAATTTATAACATAAATGTTTGTGGTTTAGTTTCATTTGCATTTATAACCATGATATATGTCGCACTTATGATGTGTGGGATGATGTCAGTAGAATGTAGAGTATATTGCTACATGTACATGGTAGGCTGCAATCATCAAGTTACACCATGCGGCCTGTACGTATGACCCAGAAACATATATGAAGAGAATCAGTAGATGGAATACAAAAAAACAAGATATTCCTTCACAAAATCTAATACCTATGAAAAGAACAATTCATGTTCTGTTAAGCCAAAAAATTCTTAGAAATGAGATTTCTTAGAGATTGTCAGTTAATACTATTTCTCTTTTAAACAAGCTTATTTTGATCTTTTCAGGTAAAAGCTGGTACTTAAACTAAGGAATCAAACTAATAAAGTAAGGCATACCATGAAGAAAAAGCACCCATGATTATTAAAATAATATTTTAAATAGAAAAAGTTAAATTTAAAAAGAATAAAGAAAACTCTAAAAAAATAATTTTTAATTTAACATATTTAAAGTAATAAATGGAATTTAATTGGGGAATATCAAATCCAAAAGAAACACAAGACCAAAAGCAGACTAGTTCAAGCAAGAAGGGTTTTCTTGAAGAAAGAAACTGCTACATTAAAATGCAGATTTAAGAACTGAAAGGAAATACATAAAAAAATTGTATAATACATGCTTTATGGTGAAATATGAAAACTAAAAAGTAACAGAAGCCAGCTTTGAAGTGTGGTGTTGCACAAGGATACTGAATATTAAACGTATTAAAAAGGTACAAAATAAAGAGTGCTTTAGAAGACAAGAAATTTATGACAGAAGTTTTTAGAGATAAACCTGATTTTTTTGACCCTATATTAAAATGTTCAGTCATATAATAAAATCTATGTTAAGGGAAATGTTCTGGGTACACATTTCTTTAAAATTTTAAATCCCTATGAAATCAAGGATTGGAACTTAGAAAAATAGAATGTAAATAGGCATATAAATGACTTAGGATGTATCATTTAGTAATTATGTTGAGGTGTGTGAGATCAACAAATGAAGTTAAAAAATTTGCAAAAACAGAAAGGAATCGAAAACAGCATCAACTAGTCAAATGAGTAATGATTTAAAAAAAGTTTAATTAAATAGATAAAATACTTTTTAATATGTATGTTCTTTTTTTTAACTTTTTCATTTTATATTTCATGAACTGCCAATACTCAAAAACAGCACAACAATTGTTCAGATAGCATTATAATACTAATACAATATTTGTAGAATGAGATTATGACAATATAGTAGTAATAGAAATTATTTACTTCTTACTTAACCTAGTATTAAATTGTCAAAAGTGATCTTCACTTACCATCATCTTCAGCTAGAACAAGAGATTCATTAACATCTTCAACAGAACCTGCTGTAATAATAATTTTTTTTAAGCCAGAATCCCAAGCTCTATTTAATACATCCTGTAAATCAGGTTTATGTTTTACACTCCCATGATATATACCCTTATACATCAAGTCATTCAAATTAGCACCAATATCTGTAAGAAACAGAACTATAATAAATTAGATAAAAAATAATAATATCTAATAAATAGCAGTTAAATAATGGGACTTTTTTTATTTACATTTTGCTCATGGTTCAATTTAGTATTACATTAAATAATGTCATGTCAACTAAATATATCATACAAGAGCTTTAAACATAACTACCTCGGGTAAAGTATTACCTTTTTATTTATAACATAATCAGACTATCAAATGCAGAAATTACTCTATAAAACACATATACAAACAATTATAATAAATCAAAAGAAATATAAGGGTAAAATTGATAACACTGTAGTCAATCACTTCATCAAACCACAGAGTTGCAGTTATTCATAACTTGGACAATCATTATAAAAAAATACATATTAGTAATATAATATATATTAATAAATGTCTTTTATCATAAAATCTATATTGATTTTTTTTTAATTTTAATTGATTTTGCAGTTAACCAGTAATTTTTTTTTTGTGGGCGAAAAACATTAAAATGTTATCATCGCCCGGTAAAACAAAATGAAGTATAAGAATAATTTAAAACATAAATCTAATAAAAAAAAAAAAAAAAAATTACATTAAAGTACATAAAAAAATAATAATAATAAAAAAAAACTTAGAAATAATAAAAACTAAATTAAAATATTAGCAAAAACTTACAACTACTTTTTCAGTAAACATATTAAAAAAAGATATTATAATTACTATCACAATTGGAACACGTAAAAAATAAATAACATTTAAAAAGGAACAATACGTATAATTAAAATAAAATAATTTGAAGAACTCCAAGAGGAGTGTAGAAGGCTCCTTTCGGATAACAAAATAAACATTTAAAATAAAATTAATAATAGTAAAAATAGAAGTAAACAAAAAACTAACAGAACGTATAAAAAAACACAACATATAACATATATGTAAAACATGTACACACATAAATATGAACACATATATGTAAAATATTAACAGCGCGAAGAAATAAAAACACCCAGTCTAAAACTTCTTTATCATTGCCCAGGAGATTTGGTGAATATTCCTCGGCAATTTGAATTTATGACGCAACGCTGCATAACGCACGCAATCCACAAGTATGTGGTGCACAATCATGCAGTAGTTGTATCATGTACATTGTTGTCGTGTACATCCTCCTGACATCAAGTAATCATGCGTAATTTTAGTACATCCTAATCGCAATCAACAGAGGATCACTTCCTTACGACGAATTTCTCTGCATGAGGAGTCCCATAGCTTCACACAATCTTTGATGTGTCGAAGTTTGTTAATTAAGAAGCAATATATGTTGTATGGAATGCTGGTGCCATACAACACATATGCTGTATAAACTAATATGAGCATAATAGTTTATTAAGGATATTTAATTACAAAGCCATAACATTATTTTGAAAATAGAAACAGCAATAAATTTTTTTTTATTAAGGTTTCAACTTGTAAATTCCATGTTAGATGATTTACAGCAGTAACTCTCAAAACTTTTAAATCATTCTTAATTACTGATGTTTAGGTTTATAAAAAGTATAATTCTTCACAATATTACTCATATGAATATATAGAAACAAAGTACTTTCACCAGATATTTATCGGTATTCTTACAGACAAAAAACTGAAAACATTAACATTGTCAATAAAAATGTTATCAATGGAGTTTAATTTTGTAAAAAACAGTCTTCCATTGCAGGTCAATTATGTTGCTCTCCACATTATATTTTATACTCAAAGCAGTAAATGGAATTGCAGTTTGACAAAAGATAATCCCTTGAAAATCTGGTACAATAAGTTTTTATATACTTTTTAGGTACAACACTTTTATCATAATGCATAGAGAATTTATTTTTTTATGCATTTTTTTAGTTCCTATAAAAAACTTACCAATAAACTTTTTCATAGTAGCCATTGGGTATTTTAGGGTCAAAAAATATATAAAAATAGCCTCTAGCAACCTGAAACAAAAAAAAAAATCTAGTCTCAACTAATTGTTTGGTAAAATAGTTGAAATAATCAAACTCATTTCATATGTTAATAAACACTTCATTCATGAACATCATCATGTAAATAAAAACACAAAATTGATAATCAAACGTGGGGCAACATTCTATTGCTTTCTTAATATTGAAATTAATGAACATAGTATTCCAGTTATCTGTAATTACAACTTGAATATTAATTATTGCTTTGTAAATATAGTTTTCTTTCTTTTTAAATTAAAATAATTTATTAACATATTGACCATTGTAGCAATAGAATTTAATATTAAAAATTAAATTTAAAACAAAGTAAATCGATAAATTAACTTACCACATTAATTCCACGAATCAATTTTTACAGAGTCCTGCATCTTCAGTTGGTATTTAATTCTATAATTACATTAAAATAAATTGATTTTATAATTTTTGAATTTTCAAAATGGTAACTACTTTATAAATTTTGATATTTATTTTGGAGAAATATGCAAATTCTGCTGTCCATCACTGGAATAATGTTTGCATATTTGTCCATAATAAATCTTAAAACTCTAAACAATTTTGAAAAAATTCACAAAGTATAAAATCAGCTTATTTTAATGTAATTATAGAATTAAATATCATCTGAAGGTGTGGGATCCCACAAAAGTCAATCCTTGGAAGTAATATGGTAAGTTTAATTCATCTATTTACTGTGTTTTGGTGGTATGTGTGTGCGTGCGTGAGTGTGTGTGTGTGTGTGTGTTTGTTTGTATGTGTGTATATATTTATTTATTACAAACATATTCTAATGAAACTTAATTCATAATTATAATTTTGTTCAAAATATTATCATACATAAATATTAAAACCTAAAAAATTTTGGATTCAAGAGGCAATAACACTTCTTTTCTAAATAATTTGGTAATTTTCTTCCAAAAGATCTTTTAAAAGCCTTTACTGAACAACTTCAAGTGGTACTAGTGTTGGGGGCCTATTTTGAGGTATTTATGAATGTAGTATACAGGAAACATGTATTCATCTATATTTGTAATTAATATAAAGTTTTTATCACTTTTTATGAGTTTGAACATCACATACAGTGTATAGAGTTGCTGCCTTTAAAGTGTTTTATGTAAGATTTACAAGTTTTAATATCTTCGTGTGAAGTATCACGGAATGTTTTGTTAATATTAATTTTAATTAATTCTAATTAATTAATATTAATTTTTTGTATGTATTCTTATAGGCTCTACTATGTCCGATTATCCAATACAGATCAACTTGTGAACAAATTAAAACAGAATTAAACATAAATTAATAATAATCCTTTTCATACTACGAAATTAATATAAAAAAGCATTCAAAGTAGCACAATAACTTTTTAACTCTAAATAAAACTGTGATTTAATATTAATTGCAAAATCTGAAGAAACTAAGCACCAAAAGGTCACTGAAAATTAGAATCCATGTATAATATGATCAAGGCCTGCAGTTCTAGGGGTACGATCCTGGGAAATTTGAAAATTACTTTTTTATTTTGCTATCTACATATAAGAGGGTATTCATGTCAACTATATTTATATACAGGAGGGTATTCATGTCAACTGAATTTATTGTTACATTGTTATTAATATTTTTTTATTTAAAAATTTATCTCTTTTCTTCATACATAAAAATCATTACCACTACTATGATGTTAAGAACCTCTTCAATCAATAAAGTACAAAATTTAAATGAATAAGTTTTTACAAAAAAGTAAAATCAAGAAAACTTCTGTAAAAATCATCCTTTAAAAAAAAAAACAAAAAAATTTGGTAGAAGATATGGAAGTATGAGCAAAAAAAAACCAAAAAAAGACTTTAATTCATAAATAAAGTTACTACAAAGCACAATATTCAAGAATTTTTGTTATAAAAATAAAATATTATATGAAGATTTTGGAGATATGATTAATGAGTGCTCTTAATATAAAGCTTCAGTTTTGGTCTGTAGATTATTCTAAAAAAAAAATTTCATCATGATGGGAAAAGTACTTCTACCAGAGAATTCTCACAAAGTTTGGTCTCTAATGAATTACTTGTGTACTAGCATCAAATCCAACAAATATGTATCAAATTTATCAAGGTGCTTTAGCAATTATGTTTTTATAGTGATACCAGATTTATAACAATATGCAATTCTAAATGGTCAATCTATAAATTCTAAGATTGTACACTCATTAAAAAACTTTCCTGCAGTTAACAATAAACAATTATATTTTGACATTTGTTAAAATTTCCATGTCAAATTACTGTCTATTAAATTAAAAAAACTAACTCTGTTACTAAGTCAGTTCAAAAAAAAGTACTTAGTAAAATGGTTAGTTGATTATTTCTAAATAAGAAGTTTCTCAAGAAAATGATGAAATGAAAGAATCAGTTAATAAGCATAATAAATGGGAGATTTGAAGGAGAATTTTACAATCAAGTTAAAATATGGAAGATTGATAAACCTGTTTTTATGAATACTGTGGCACAATCTCCAGATAAAGCATCTTTAAACAAAACTTATCATTAAATATGGACAGTTTATAAACTAAATAACTGCAGGATAAATTAAAACGAAAATAGGTAAAATTACAAAATAAGAAATATCAATAACATTAAACAAAAATATAAATAACGATAATTATATTTGGGGTGGTAAAGTAAATCAAAAGATTGATTCAACACATATTCGTTCAACATTTGTTATAAAATACTCAGAGCGTATTTTTATAAAATATCTGAATTTAAGACGGGCAGCATTACTCACCGGGAAAGTATTTGATTACTTTGAGGTTAAACTTAGTTGTCAGTGGCGCTTCTCAATACAAGATAAACGGCATTAGAATTGTAATTACATAGAGCATACATTCTAGAAAATATTTTACACCTTATTTTAAAGTTATCACAAATATTCTGATTTATTCTTGCTGTCATCGGTAGGAGTGCATTAATTTACTTAAAGGTAACATCAATCTGTATAAGGTAAGTTTGATGCAGTTATTTGTTTGTATAAACTATTTACAGTTGCAAAACAGACCGTACCGCGTATCGCGTATTATTCAATGTTTAACGAATAAAAAGCTCATATTCATTATTTTTACCACGAAAATCATATATTAATTACGGAATAATTTTACATTGCCGAATTACTAATTATTTTTGGCAAATCAGAATATAGGATACAGATGCGTTTATGATTAATGAATAAAATTCTATATACCATATAAAATTCCCGATGTGATTAAAATAATGTTCTACTCTACTAAGATTGCATATGGTTAATCTCAGTTGATATTTGAGTTTGAGATTTTATTGTAATTTATCATTTCAATTAATCTTATTTTTCAATTTTTTTTTTAATAATTTAATTGAAGTAAAACAATTTTTCCAGGTTACATTTTATATTATATAATACAACAAATAATATTGTGCATTAGGCGTATGTATATTTATTATATTTAAAATGATAAATTACTGACAAATATACATGAAGAAGTAATTACTTATTTCATGAAAATTTATTGGGTCGGTATTACTGATTTATTATAATTGATAAACTTGTAAAAAAAGTATAATTTTTTCACCTAAATGAGTTACTTATAAAATTTTCCATGATTAAAAGTCCATAAGAAAAACTTATCAACATAAAAAAGATAATAAACTAAAAACAACCGAATAGAATATCATCTGCTTCAGTATAAGGTGTGGGCACAACAAAGGTTCACTTTTTCGTAAACGCAATTAATTATTAGAAGTTTGACAACCTGCGTTCAGAGGAAGAGCAAGTTCGTCGTGTGCATAAGTTGTTTGTTGTGCGTTTATGTAATTATTTGTGATTTAATACATTTTTCATCAAAATTGTATTTGCTGTTTACCAGTTTCGCTTTGAATGGATATTTCAAACAAGCATAATATGGTCTCTAGAATTGTAAGTTCTCCTTTAGCAATTAAGCGTACTTTGAGGTTAGTGTTTCAGCATGCGGTTAACAGCGTTAATCCCTACACATTAATTGAGAATGTGATAAAATCAACAGATTTGGATTTTAAAATTGGTGATGAAACTTATTCTTTGAACAATAATTTGTATTTGGTTGGTTTCGGAAAAGCGGTTTTTGGTATGGCTCATCAGGTCGAATTAAAATTGGGGCGTCATTTACAGGGTGGAATCATTAGTATTCCTGTAGGACAAAGAGAAGTGTTTAACCAGTTTAAATTTATGGAAGGCGGTGTGATAAAAATATTTGAAGGGGCAAAGGATAATATTCCGGATGAAAATTCGGAAAAAGCTGCAAAACATATCGCAGAGTTGGTTAAAAGTTTAGGAAAAGATGATGTGCTTATAGTGTTGGTATCAGGGGGAGGATCCGCGTTGTTACCTTTACCTGTACCGCCAGTAACATTGCCCGATAAAGTAACCGTCATTAAACTACTTGAGATGCAGGGTGCAGATATAACAGAACTTAATTATATTAGGAAAAGATTATCTCTTCTTAAAGGAGGTGGTTTGCTTCATTTAGCTTACCCCGCTAAAGTTATTTCATTTATTTTATCTGATATTGTTGGTGACCCATTAGATTTGATTGCTAGTGGACCAACTGTTCCCAGTAATGATGACCCAAAGAAACCAAAAATGATTTTTGAAAAGTATTCTTTACTAGATAAAATACCAAATTCTGTTAAACAGATAATTGAGCAGCCTTTGAAAGAAGATACTAAAAAAGGTGATGTGCAAAACATATTATTAGGCAGTAATAAAATTGCTTTAGAAGCTGCATTATCTGACATTAAGAAATATAACTATAAAGCAGTTATTTTAACTGAAGTCTTAGAAGGATTAGTTTCAGAATTATATTCTTCATATATTGAGCTTGTAGTTTGCATTTGTCAAGTTATATCCAATAAACTAGAATCAAAATTTAATTTTGAATACCAAATGAAAAAAATTAAATGTCAGCTCAAAATAACAGATGCATCATTTTCAGAATTGCTTAGCATTATCCATGATTTTAAAGATAAAAAATTATGTTTATTACTTGGTGGTGAACCAACTATAAAAGTAAAAGGAGATGGTAAAGGAGGGCGTAGTCAGCAGCTGGTTTTACAGTTTTCTGATGCTTTAAATAAAGCGTCTAAGGACAATCCATTTTTAGAAAATTTCAGTATCGGATTTCTTTGTGGTGGTACAGATGGTATTGATGGACCTACTGACGCTGCTGGTGCAATGGCATACAGTGGTCAGATGAGAATGGCTATGTTACAGAATTTGGATCCAAAAAAATATATTGAAAACTGTGACTCTTATACATTTTTTTCAAAATTAAATAATGGTGAAGATTTATTAAAAATAGGTCACACTGGTACGAATGTGATGGATATACATATATTATTAATAGAGATGAAATGACCATCATAATGTGCCATTTATTTAAATGAACTCTTGAATTATTTTCTTATGCATTTTCACTTATATTGTGGCATAGTAAGATGATATTTTAATTGTGAATTTAAATGGGAATTTTTTATAATAAATTTTTTGTTTGTGGTTTTTTTAGATCTTTTTCTTTATTCATATTATATTTCCTGATTACAATCGTATAGATTTATTATTTTGATCAAATAATTTATTTTTTGACAAATATTTACTTAATAATTTTATGGTTGCTGTGGTTCAGTAGAATACCACCTTCAGCTTTTTATTGAATTTACTATTAAATAGGTACATATTTATCACTGCCAAATTAATTATATAAAATTAAATTATTTTAATTATATTAGAATTAAAAAAAAATTTAGAAACTTTATAATGTTATATAAAAATATTCCCACATGTGTTGTAGCACACTATTTCCAAATAATTGTTAATATATCTTGTATAGTTTATACTGTAGTAAAAATATTATTGATAAATTATAAAACAAACAATTATCAATTTAACCCATTTCTGTGTTAGCATTAAACAGTATATATTAACCTAATTTATGTACCTTAATCTAGAAGATAGTCAATATCTCAATAAATCAGAAAGTGATTATTTTAATAAATTTGGTGTTTTAACTTTCTCAGATTTACATTTTTGTAAGTTTATCCACCTTTTATTTATTTATTAAAAGATAAGTAAATTTAACTACTGGAATGTTGATTTATTTAGTTAGCCTAATGATTTTGTAAATATTGTGCAATGTAATTGCTAATAATAATTCTTATACAGTGCTAATTGAAAATGAGAAGGATTAATAAAATTTATCCATGTTACTTTCTTCTTTGAATTTTCCTTAATTCTATTTATAGTAATTAGAAATGACATTTTTAAACTTTTAGATGCTGTTTTAGGTGTTCTGATTTTTAATTAATTGTTAAAACTGCCCTTTTTTTAAACAAAAAAGAGAGTTGGTTGTTTGGTGATTATAAAAGTGTTTGATAAATAAAATGAAGTGTTTATTTGTTAATAATATTGCAAACAATAAACTTGTAACTTTTTAAGTTAACCTTTTGTACGGATATTCCTAGGATTTGATTTCCTTTTTAAAAATAAAATTATAAATGTTTAAATGAGGGTTAGGTTATGATTAACAGCCGATTGTGTAAAAACGCACATTAATAAATAGCTTAACAAAATGCATCCTAGCAGCAGATATATTTATTTTGCTTTCACTACTTTCTTTGTTACTCTATTAATTGCTTTTCTATTTTATTATAATAATAAAAAAACTACTATGATGTATGTTTTTCAAAAATTATTCTGAAGCAGCAGCAGTCTGCAAAACGTGTAACATAAATATCGGAAAATTTTTAAATGCATAATAATAACTATCTTCAATTTTTATTTATGAAATAGTTTGATATTTATTATATAATAATTCAGTTGCAAACACTAATAAGAAAATTAATTTATTTAAATTTTTTTATATATATAATAAAATATATTGGTGGTTTATATAATGAAATATAAATCACCAAAACGCCGTAATTAGACGAGTTAAACTTACCATATTAATTTCCAAGAATCAATTTTTGTTGCATCCTCCATCTTCAGTCTGTGTTAAATTTTATAATTACATTATAATTTTTAATTGAGGTGAATTAATTAAAAACGTAATAAAATTAATTACAGTCTAATAGTTGACAATAATAAT
>JAAAKQ030080432.1:0-15069 GCA_010016005.3 Zanna intricata | reverse complement strand
TGTGGTTAATTGAAACCCAACCACCAAAGAACACCGGTATCCACGATCTAGTATTCAAACCCGTATAAAAATTTTTACCTTTACTAGGATTTGAACCTTAGAACTCGCGAATTCGAAATTAGCTGATTTCGATGTCGCGTTAACCACTAGACCGGCACGGTGGGTAGTTTATTTAAACCCACTGAGATTTGTCGTTGCAGCGAGCTTCAAAGAGGAGTTTTTGAAGTATATTTTTAAGGAATATAAAAATATTTTAATTTTTTTTTGTGATAAGTTAGAAAAAGCTAGACAGACAAATTTTAGTAAAATAATTCTTAAAAATAAAGAACCCCTCTATCAAATGTACACATCTACCTAAAATAATTATGAAAAACGAACAAAAAATTGTTAAGTTTCGCTTTCTATTATTACAGCCATTTTTTCAGGATATAGTACGTTATTCAGAGATGAGAAATTTAATATTACTTCTACACATTTTACACATAACATGATAACACAGTATGTTGTAGTCGGTGCCTGTGTAGGCTATATAAGTTGGTGAATTTAATGACCTCCACTTTGTTAAGACTAATAGGCACCCGGATACAACATAAAATGTAAAACTATAATGAAATTTCATATCTCTGACTAACATACTATATCCTGAAAATATGCCTGCAAAAAAGAAAGAGAAACTTGTTTAACTATTTTTTTGTTTGTTTTTCATGATTATTCTAGGTAGATGTATTCAATTAGTAGTCGGGATTTTATTTTTTAATAATAATTTTTTTTTATTTACAGCGTTTTTGTTGTTTCTATAACTTTATCATTTAATATATTAAACATCTAGATGCGATGCTGGTGTAAGTTTTTTCATTTTTTATAAAAGCTGTGCAACTTAAATAAAAATTTGAATGTTAACAACGAAGCAGTGCAACGCATACCAGCAAAATACATCGTGCAGGCGGGCGGGCGTTAGCCGTGATACATTCGCGGCTTCACATTCATTAATATTTTAATAAACGCATGTATTGCAAGTCGTAATGCATCTTTGCTTTCTTTTTTTGAGCATATGTTTTGCTTACATTTCGAGAACGATAAATTCTTCGAAAAAATTACAAGAGGCAAAAGATGTTTTATCTGCTTTATTTTATGAAATTAACATTAAAAATTTGAAAATAGCAAAATTTTCTAAGGCTGTTCCCTTATGTAACGCCTTCCTTTTTGGTTAAGGCAATTTAACATAGCCTATGATACATCTAGGTCGATAAAATGTTACTACCGAAAGGCTTGTTGTAATTGATAAACTCTGTGAAACTACAGAATGGAAGAAATATATCTAACAGTTAACACATTACCACACCTCCTACGTACGTAGTCGAATAATGAGTGAATTTAAATTTCGGAACTAAACATTCATCAGTGTTTATAGACGCAGTTCAGTATTAAGCTATAAGATATTATCATATCAGTATAGAAATAATTTTCAAAAAAAAAATTAATCAAAAATAATTTTTTATTTGTTACACTTATTTTCATTTAATAATGTGAATATTTTCTTATCCTTACGCATCCTTACATCATTCTTCTTATTATTGTATACAATTGATTAGTGAAAAGTGATGTAAAATTTCATCGGATGATTTAAGCCGACAGAACACATTTTCTGCTTTTATGTAAATTAAGTAACGAAAAAAGTTTACCAACTAAATCAATGAACTAGTTACGTTGAAAAGTTAGCTGACCAATCGTAAAAGCACTTCTATAATTGATGTCCGTACTCCCGGCTCAAAGCAACTTTGTTTTTATTGGATAACATACTAAACTTATAAGCTGATTGAACGGATAATTGAGTAAAAGGGTACGACTAATTTGTCGTTTTTAGGCAATGCTCTTGAATCCAGAGTAAGAAACTTTTATAGTTTTATTTTTACTCACATATGTTTTACGGCTTTATATTTTATCGTTACATAAAAGCATAAAGTTTATTGTTACACTAACCACCAAAAATTCTATTTCTGTTTTGGGAATACTCTACTGTATCTTAATTCAGTACTTTAAGATTTGTAAGATAACATAATTTTAAGATCATCCTAATAATAAAAAATTAAAAAAAAAAAAAGAAAAGTTAATTGTCTACGATAAATATTCCCTTTAGTTGTAAAATATTATAAAATCTTATTTACACTCTGTAAAAATGTAAGAATTTTATATATTTTTGTAATTAAATATTCATTTTGATTCAATTGTTAATAGTTTCATTCCTCTTTCTGCTATTATTTCAATACAGATTGGCTTACTATGACCCTAAGTTTCTAAGCCTTGGTTATAAGTTTCGGCAAAGGGTTCAGAAAAGTTTGACGAAGACAGAATAAGATTTTAAGGCAACGAAATACTCGTATGAGGAAAGCGAAGTATAGTGTGCGATAGATGTATACAAACAATTATCATTATTGTTCTTAATCATACCCTACACGATTCATCACACGATCATTACAGAGAATAAAAGATAACTTATTCCTTAAGAATAAATAATTACCAAAATTTATTTGAAATTAAATACTTAGAAAACAAACATAAAAAAAATACACAGAGAACTTAGTTCAAAATGACGACCAAATGACTACTGTTTGCTGTAGTCAAATAAAATGAAACTTACGTAAGAATATTCCTACAAGTTAACGATTAATTCCTGCAATTAGCTTATTTGGTTATTTTTTCAAAATTTACTAAAATAAGAGATAAAATCAAAATAATATATATATATATATAATATATATGTATATAATTATATGTTATTATATATATGTAGAATATTATAAAAGATATGAAAACCACTTCAAATTAGTAATAAATAGAAAATACTCAAAGAAAATAATAAGCATACATAAATTATATATATATATATATATATATATATATATGTTCTTTAGGTTGGTAAATAAAGTACAGCACTGATGGCTGGAAAAATTTATGGAAGAGATTATAGAAAAATACTTGGGCACCACGTTATTTCAAAGAACATAGAAATACAATATGATAGCGCACATTATTCAGAAAAAGGAAAATATAGAATCCAAACACGTATAGTACCACCTGTTTTTATAACAATACATATGATCGACATTGGAATATTTATGTTCTACATTTTAGGTAGAGAACAGTAGAATACTGAATACAAGTTGCAAAATTGGAAGAATATCCATAAGAGTACGGATATCCATAGGTAGGTCAATGAATATAAGGTTTTATTGATATGAGCATGTATATAATATGTGTTATTTGTTCACTCATCCGACTGCATATATTCATACATCATATATATATATATATATATATATATATATATATATTCAACTTGACTTGGTAATTCACAGTCCGCTGTAATTCAACAAACGGACTGAATCTTTATCCTTATAATGATTCTACCTGCAACCGTTCATGATAAAAAATTTATTTACATTTCATGCAGTGAAAATCAGCAGTATACTCTTATAAGAAACTCTACATAATACAACCATTACTACGAATAGTATAAGATTGCTAAAAAAGAAAAAATTAATTGTATGTATCTATTATAACAAAAATAAAAACGCACATAAATTCAGATTTACTCTTTCAAAGAAAATTTCACACTCTCCAAACAAATTATTTGTACAATAAAACTAAAAGTTCACAGTAGGAATTTTTTCACGTAAAAACAATTCAAGAAAACATAATTTATTGTAGAGCATCTGAAAGTGAATTTTTTTTAATATAAAGCAATAGTTCTATGCACATAAAACAATCATGAAAAAATAAGTTGACAGCTGAAATTATATAAAAAAACTTTTTAAAAAAAGTAAAAATTCTGTAAACTTACAGGAAAACTTGATCCGCAGTGTAAAATAGAATAACCAAAATATATAACTTCTAAATTAATAATTCTCATAACCCAAGCAACAACGCTGTTCATAAAAAAAGTTTTCGAATATCTAACAAAGTTAGACTATAGATTACATTACATTATTAGATTATTATTACATAATCTAACATTATTAGTAAAATTAACTTCATTCTTTAGTGTTTTGCAATTTTTAAATTAATTTTTAGTAAAAATTTCAATAAAACAATCAGTCTAAAGTTTGCTGATTCATTTGGTAGCAAATATTAATGCACAAATATGTAGTAAAGACATCAAGGTAAATTGAATTATTTTTACGTTTTAAGAAAATTTGTATTTAAAGAAGAATGGAGCATATTAAATAGAATGAGTTAAAATTTACCTATTAGATTCTTAATAAAAAATAATTTGTTAAAAATCTATACTCTACAAAATTACCAAACCTTTTTTCCTATATTATTTTATAATATATAATATTCTGATAATAGTTATTTTTACATTTTAATTTATTTAAGAAAATAAGCGATGAGAAAGAGAACTTGTATTCGTTCATTTTATCAGCATCTGCATTGAATTTTATTGTCGAACAATTATAATTTCCAGCAACAAACGAATTTCATCGAATGGTTATTGAGTAAAAATATATTATTAACGACATCAAAGAACAATGTGTGATTTAATAAACAATACACTTGGCTTCATTTCATCCTAATGATTATTAAATTTCTTTGAAGATGTCAGTGAAAAACTTTGCTCTTCAGTATGCTTATAGGACTGTAAGCAGATCTTATGGAGAACATCACTGCTCATTTATTCATCAAGAGGTTACTAGGAAGAAATTTAATGAAAGTGAAATTTTTAAGACTGTACTTTTTGTACGTATTACATCACTTTGTGTGTTCATCTTAAATCTACAATAATTACTTAGAAGCAAGTGAAGTGTAACTGCATATGTGGATAACGAAAATTAATTTCGTAGACTATTATATTTTCATTAGAGAAGAGGGGGATGCTGATATTTCTCATTTTGATAACTCCCGAGTTAATAATTTGTACTAGCACATAAAACGAGCGTAACATAATTAAATCATATCTAATATCGTTAACTTTTACATGAAATCCCTTTAAAACGAATTAATATTCCGTTTTTCACTTCTGTAACTATCGCACCGCATAATATTATACCCAACACCCATACTTAGACGGGCATGATGCTTTCCATTTAAATTAAAGTTCTAACACGGAATAAATCACTTTAATTTAATTACTACAAAATTTCATTGTCTTTAAATTTAAATCATAAAATTACAAATTCAAAACATTACGACTTTGCTTAGATAAGTCGTTTACGTAACAGGCGTCGTTATTAATGAGTAAACGTAGAACTCAGTGAAACGGCGTTATATTACAGGCCATATCTGTTATAATTTATTCGATTCCTTTAGATGATAATAATACGAATAAACCAAATAATTTAAAATGTGCGTCCTCTTTATCGTAGATAAAGTTAGGTACTCTATTTTCTGTTACAAAAGATTACTTCAATCAGTCGGGGAGAGATATTACAGAATTGTGGTTATCTTGTTGATATGAATACAGTACATGAATTGAACATCTTGAGAAATTCTGAAAAATCAACATTTTTCTATGTGAAAAAGCTTTTACTTCTACTTTCCGTAGGATTCAAATCTTAATTGGTATATTACTTACTTTGATTGAGAAATGATAAGAGAAAAAAGTTATACAAAACCAGATAAATGTAAAAACAAAGCGAATATAGTTTCGATTTTTAACTTTTAAAATTAGTGTAGCGTTTAAATGTTTGTCATAATGACGTAGCATTTCTGTGGAAGTGATACATGATTCAAGGACTGTAGTAATTATGATTTTACTTTTAACGATTTTTTGATAGTTTCCCAGATGCCATCAGCTATTGGATTTTAATGAACAACATACTTGTCTTACGTTCGGAGATGCGTAAACATACATAGGGGTAGTTTACACTCGCTGCACGATCCAGAGACGAGATCCGAATCACGAATCAAAAAAGGTGATCTAAGGATCTGGAGACTTCCGGAATATCATATGAATTAATCTAAATCAATTTAAAAGAATTGTTGAAATTTTCTATGGTAGAAAACACATAATGAATACTGAATATTTCATTAAGTACGTTAAATGGTTTTTAGGTAAACCTATGACGAAAAAGGAAAATTTGTATTACTCTGATCAAGAAACTTACACCTAAAACTAAAAATTCTCTATTACTGAACTTTTCTGATGTAAATAATGTAAATTTTTCATAATAATTACTTTGTAAATACGTCAAAACAAACAAACCTCCGATAATAGGTAACAGATAAAAGAAATAATATAAAACCTCTACAAAAATAAATAAGCAGTTTTCTGAACTAGAAAACAAACTACTAAATTTTATTTATTATTCGAAATATTACCGTTTCATTCATAGCTATAAATAAAGAAATAAGAAACGCAACGCTGATATAATAGAATAATGTCAAATAATACATAATTTATCGTAAACAATTAAATTTACAAAATAATTACCGAATGTCATAGCAATATTATTAACAGATGTTATATTAATTAATTTTGCGACATTGGTAATTAAAACAGAGTAATTTAAATACAGCTTGGATCTATTAGTTAATTAAAACAATGCGTTATTAAATAAATCTAAAACTATATTCTAATAATATAATCAATAAAATGTAAATTATTTATTGTTTCACAATAAAAACAATTTTTAATAAAAAATTTAATTTACAATAAATTAATAGAATTAACCTAGTTAAAAGAAAAATTCACAGTTGGATAATAATAAATTTAAAATAATCTATCCAAACCATACTACACTAATCACATTTGGCTTAATATCAAAACTGATATTTTATAATGGCCTGTGAAAATAACCATCACAAAACCATTATCGTTCTTTTACACTCATGATATTTGTGAATATTTGAAAACTTTGCTGGAAAAGAACCAAAATCATACTGTTCCGTTGCCAGTACCGCATTGCTAAGACATACGAGCTTAGATTCTTATAATATAAACATTTTGTTAAGAAGCTCTAAAAAATTTACAAAAATAATATTATTGTAGCGACTCCAATAACTTTGAGAAGATCTTTTGTTTTCATGTTTAAGAGGAATTCTTGGAAATTTGAAAAATGTTAAACTAATTCTACAGAAAAGTTGTAAGAGTTTTAAAATATTTCCTTTGAGTAAAAGATTAAAGATTTAATCTGTAATTTCTAAAAATGAAAAGCAAATGCAGTAAAGTTTTACGATTTCTTTTCTTCATGTAAATGTGGAAAATTAGTCTTAATAGAATGACTGGTGAAAGAATATATAATCAAGTCCTGTAGTTGACCCTTACTTTAAAAGACTTAAAAACATATTGTTCTAATGAAGAAAAGGAGATTACAAGAAAAAAAAATTACAAGTAAAGGATACATAAAAAATAATATTTTGCACAATCAAAAAAAAATCTTATCTAATTAGTTCTAATTTAAATTTAAATTTATCAAGTACATTTGTTCAACTATAAAAATGTCTTGATGTCTACTGTATCAAATATGGTCAAATAAAAATAAAAATATACTTCACCAATCACCTTACTGTAATTTTAAATAAAAGTTATTCACATTACTTTTCAACTGTCGCTTTAATGTTCCAATAACTTTCTTTAATCAAGTAAGGATATCAGATTACGACGATAATATTTAAAACATTCTTAAAGAGGAAAAATATACTTCATAAAATTTATTTTAAGGAAAAGGTTAGATTTAAACGATAGCTCATTTTTACTTCTTTAACAGACGAAAATATTTTTCTCCACTCGGTTAACGAATAATAAGAATAAAAATTTAATGAGTAATGTTACTAAAATAAGCATAAACCTAAAAAAAATTTGAAATCAGATTCTATATTGAAGCTATAAGTAAGAAATGATAGACCATCACTTGAAATAGGATCATCCAATGATAATCCTCAACTAATGGAAGAATAATTATTGAGAATAAATACAAGATCTTACACATTAATATGAAATACAATCTTCAAACCATTAATAAAAAATTTACGTATGAAAATAAAACAATAATAAATAAACATTAACTTTAAGATGACCACATAAAAATAATAAACATAAGCATCCTTAGATTTGAAAACCGAAAATAAAACAAAAACAATTATAAGAAATGGTATCTCCAACAAACCCCATCATAATAACGATCTACCAACCAGATGAAGCAAATTCAAAGCTGGATGATTAACATGTTTCTCCAGCCTGAACACATATTTCAAACTAGACGTTGAACTTCTCGAACGTATGGAATTCCTGTGTATTCATGTATCTCAGCATTCCTCGCTAATTGCGGCGCTGGTGTTATGTTCCGTACTATTTTATTCTGTAACCGTTGAATGATCACATTGCTGTTACTAGTTGCGCCGTAGAGTCTATACTGGCTTTAAGAAAGCCTTGTTGGATAAAGAAAGCTGAGATCCATTACAAATAAGCCATTATATTATTTCAAACTTAATGTCAATCTCCTTTTCTTCCTTACATGATCTCTCCAAGTTAAACGGCAATGAAAGTATAAGCCCAGGTATCACTTACTTTAGTAACATGAAGTAATTCCACAGTACTAGGTCTTGTCTTCTCATCGTGAAAGTTACGTGAGTGGACATTGCGGATTTATTTTTAATTTTCATTTACATAGCCAAACGTTGATGGAATCTAGTTCAGATTGTATTTCTGTCAGATATTCGGGCTACTGTCGATCGCCAAAATTTCCATGTCATCTGCATATGACATAACTGTAACAGTCTGGATTAGGTAGGTCAGCAGTGTAAACCAAAAATAAAACCGGTCCCAGAATGGTGCTCTGTGCAACTTCTGAGTTATTGTCGAAAAACTTATACATATCTTGATTGTAGTCAACTCGTGAGAAGCAACCATCCAGATAGCTTAATAAGATTAAGTAATAAGATTGTGGTAGGAACGATTTTAATTGAAAAGAAGATCAGACAACTAAACTTTGTCAAATGCTTGTTGCGCGATCAAAAAGGCCGCCAAATAATACCTTTTCTCTTCTAGACCTGAAAATAACACCGATGGCTGTTATACATAAATGACAAAAATTAACTGTAAAGTATACAATTCAATATTTTAAAAATCTTTTCAAAAAACTAATGTCAGTTTTTAAAAAGTTATAATCTTTTCTACATATCTACCTATTTAAAATATTTTATGAATGTAAATGTATATTCTCTTCCAAGGATCATATCTGATTGTTCAACTTCATGAAAGGCAAAAACAAAAAAAAGAATGAAATATTATTTTCATAATTAATAATAAAAAAATATAATCTGCGGTTTTCTTTTTATGGCAAGTTAAAAATTCCTGATCTGCAGTATTATAAAATATGTATTCCGAAAATCTAAAATATTATTAAATAAATAAAATAATTGCTAACATTAAAATTAAATACATTTCCACGGCGTAAACAACATAATTTCCATTTATTTTTACATTAACAAGATAGGTACTTAAATGAGAAAGCATAGACTTTACGTAGTGCTTTTGTACAGGTGTTTCAGCTATGGAGTATAATAGCTACTATGCATTGGTTAATGAATAAATAGGATATTTTGCCCAAATATAGCACAAGAAACTCATTTCTACCGCAATATAATATTTCACGTAAGCTTAGTGACATAGGAATTGGCTTTTATTAATTAAATGGTTAATATAATAAAGACTTTATTTAGGTAACAATTTAATACTAATTACCATTAACGCAGTAACTGGAAATAAAAAAATTTACTTTAAAAGAATAATGTTAGATCTACTAATAATAGTATTAGAGCAATTCATAACTTCCGTTATTTCACAAGGGAACTTCAGAACACACTAAGGTATGTCTAATATAACACAGTCTAAGGTGTAGGCTAATATATTTAGTTTAAAACAAAATAAATTACAATATTTTTCGTTACCTGAACAAAAGTTATAAATTTAAATTATTACCAAATACGGTAATATAAATATAGAATTATTTTCAATTTTTGAAGTCTGTGCTCATGACAAATTATGAGATCGAAATGAATCCACTAAATGAAGATAATATTATTTTATTACATGACTGAAAGAACTGTATCGATTTTATCCCCATAAAAATACATTTATCCTTTTTTTTTATCAAAGTAAATACTTGCATCGAAAATTATTTTTCTAAAAAAATCATCTTTAGCTTTTGATTAAATTTCCTATAAGAGTCGGTGAAAATCATGTTTTCAAATATTTGAAAAACTAAACTATCATATAATAAACGATATTTTATTTAAATTACGACCTTATAGCTCTTTTATCGAATGTATGTATTTATGAAGAACATAGGTTAGACGTATAAAATGTGTAACTGACTTGTAAATTATGAAAATATGCACACAACGTTTTTAAAAAAAATTTCATCAGGCTTTTTTTTTTTTTGAAACCTTTTTTTAAAAATGTGCTTTTTATATAAAATTGAAACGCTTCTTATAAATAGTTTTTTTATATTTAAAAATGAAATCTTATTTTCAGTACTGTATGATCTGTTTTATTTAAAACTGTTACATAATTAAACATATTAAAATATGTTACATAATCAATTATTCTTTTTAAAATAGAAAAACAACCGGAAGTTTAAAAGTGGTCAGGAGATTGAAAACCTTTATTTTTTTGTAAAGAGACATGAATACAGTTAAATTAAATAAGGAAAAGTAAAATTTATACGACAGAAGAAGAATTAAAAATTTCAGTATCTGATGCAAATAGTATGACTGACTAAATACAGATCGGTCTTATTTTTGATAAGAAAAAAGATAAACACATTTTAACGCCGCATTTGGAGTTAAACCGGTCTCTGGAGAATTAAACTGCCTTCAATAAACATCCCTTATCTGCTAACACACAAGGCACAAACAGCGCTGCAAGAAGTACCACCTTAAATCACACACACTTACTACTAGCCCGGCAGGACGAGGACAACGACAACTACTACTTCTAGCTCTTTTACTATTACTATTATTATTATTATTATTATTACAATGACTTCAACTCTACTTCCACTAGTCTTCCAAACTTTGTAAATAAATTACTTCTCGCATACAGTCAACCTTTCTACACATTTCCTTTTTGAAAACATGCTACACAAACCACTTCCGTCGACTAATGTAACTCATTATAACAATTCATCCATTTTAAAGAAAAAAAAAAGATCTAAATTCTCTTTTTCTTATATACAGGCAGAGTAAATAATCATCTCAATTATTATTTTATTAACTACTGCTTATAGTACTAAATAACTAGTTAAAAATTTGTATTTAAGTATTATTTATAAAATAAAACATTGTTACACCATTTCTATACCAAAAACTGATTTTATTTTAAACTGAAAATAGACCTACAAAAAAAAAATTGTTTTTCGTAGGCAATTATATAGCTACGCGCGCATACGAACGCGTGCGCGCATACACATACACACAAACACAATTATATATATATATACATACACATTCGTCTCTCTCATCACCCCCCCCCGCCCACCAACCCTCTTTAACGCTCTCTGAGCGCGCGCGTGTGTGTGTGAGAGTGTGGACGCAATAAATGTTTAATATTTATTTCCTTTCATTAAAATATTTACTATAACAAAATATTAACACAATAATTATAATTACAATTAAAACACGATCTATTCATTCCATTGCAGCAACCTATTATAAATTTCATTCTGTAGGATTGTTAATATTTTTACTAAATGTCAATTCAGGCAACTTAACACTCAGATAGTACACAGTTAGTTATTAGTTAATGTTAACTAAATAAGAGTTTAATTATAAACTTTTGCAAAGTTAATGTAATAAATTTTCATTCAATTTAGCAGTAAAACTTCGGGAGATTATAATAACTAGTATAATAAACCGTGCTATAAAACTTGAAGTTCTATGATGTAAAATAGAAATCAATTATAATAATAAAATAATAGAATTCTATTTTAAGTTATGAATAACTCATTTTAAGTGGAAACAATCATTAAATAGATATATAATATAATGCGTACAGACGATTTCCATTAGTGTTAAATATCTTCATCAATACGTTAATTACGGTTTACCCGGTTTCACAGTCCGTCATTATTAATTTAATGTGAAAATGTGGTGTACTGAACAAAAGTTACCAACAAAAGCTTCTACAACTAAATCACTAATGCAGAGTTACTGCTAGTGTACGTATTTATCTATAAAATTTTGATTACAACCAACTAATATATAGGTATATTATAGTATAGGTATATTCAAGCGAACTTGAATATACCCTATTAATGTATATTCGAATAAAGGGAGGGGTAAAAACACGAATATGTTGTAACCTATGCGTGCATTTGTAGTGTAATAAGAATCATTTCCTTTTGTTACGCAGAAAAAAAAAAGTGTAATAAAATGGGAACATTTAGTTTCAAAGATTGATATTTATAGTTTGGAAACTGATTACTAAAAAAATTACTTTAGTCTCACAAAAAGATTTATTTTGTGTATTTTCAGAAAAAGAAAAATATTTGCTATTAACAGCAATTACTAACCGATAAATTCCGTTAAAACACCTACACCTATTCAAACGTTTAATCTGAGTTACTAAATATGGTAATTAAATCACGCATATACTTTTGACATTTTATGGTACATGAAGTCAGAGATGATATAAAAATCTTATCTAATTCCATATATTAAACCAATAGAAACATGAAAGATCTCTTAATTTAATTTTAAGTTTTTAATCCTCGAAAACAACAACGGCATATATTTAATTCTATTTCATAATCTAAATATAATTTTTCTAAATTCGCCGGTACTGATAAATAAACCGCGTAAATTTGCAAGTTTATCAAACGATTTGACAAAACTTCTACAGAAAGAATTGATAGGAGTGTTTTTACAACATGATGCGCAGCTGTTTTTATGAAAGTTTCGGAAGGAAATTATAGCAGTAAAGAGAGATTCATGCTCCTTTTTGTTGTGAACAAAAGAGAAATGATAGCTATTCTTATGACCATTTCGTTTATTTCTTCGCTCAAATGACAGGCGATTTCAGATTTACTCCGTCCCATTTGCTTAGCCAGCAACCAACTAAATGTCTCTTCAAACATTCTGTGAATTGGTATCATCAATGTAGTTCTATATTTTATAACAGAAAATAATAACTTTACTAACTTTTTCTAATAATAAACTACAAAATATTTAACATTGTTTTTTTTATTTAAATTTTATTAACTTGTTGATTTAAGCATATATTGATTTTTAAAATACATTTTTACGTATTAAAAGTATTTATTATTAATAATATTATTAAAACTGAAAACAGCAATTAAAAAAATTACCAGTTACCTGGTATTACCAGTTACCGTAACGGCAATCAAAGTTTAAAAAACTGGCATATTGCTACATTTTGGTGACAAGGTGCATTAAAATTTGGAATCAAATATAAGCAGTCATTTACTTAAGTCATGTTCTTTTGGTAAAATTAGTTTATTTTAAAAAATGATTCACAGAATGAAATAAAGTTTTAAAATTTATTTTCAACTGAAATTTTCAAATATCGGATGAATCAAAAAGAACTTCACTACTTTAAAAGAACCTAAAAATTTATTGATATAACTTAAAAATTCCAGTGAGGACTCATTTTATAGCAAAACACAGTTATAACTCACGTAGTTCATTATATATGTATATATATATATATACACATTCATTTCTCCCTCCACCCACACCCTCTCTCTTCTCTGTCTCCCTCCCTCTCTTTCGCTGTGGTGTGTGTAAAATATACAAAATACATTTATTGCTGCCGAACGTGCTTGCTGTATGTTTTGGTTATACGATTTGCAGTCAGCAAATGTAGTTCAACATAATTTTCGTACAGGGTACGGAAGGGAGCAACCTAATAGGCATACAATTTACTCTTGGCACCAAACCTTCGTTGCGATAGGTTGTTCTCTTAAACATTCAAAATCACCAGGAACCCTACGCGTCACCTGAAGCTGCTGCAGAACAAGTCACAGAAAGCTTTGTGCGTAGTCCGAAGAAATGAAGTCGACTTGCGTTCCACAAACGACTGTTTGACGATTATTACGTAGCGATTGCACTTGAAGCCATACAAACTAACGGTGGTTCAACATATTACAGCTGACGGACAAAATTGCTCGGCTGCAGTTTTGTGTGGAAATGATGGATAGAACTGCAGACAACAATATGTTTTTAGACAAACGTTGAGTTTATGTTTCACATCAGCGACAAGATAACACCAATAACTGCTGAATATTGAGAAGCAAAATCCCTTCATGAAACTTTACAGTACATTCAAGATAGCCTTTAGGTCAATGGTTTTTGTTCCAAATGGTTGTTCTTCCAGGAGGAGACTGTAAATGGTATCGTCTGTCAAGTCAATATTTTGCTTCAATATTTTCTAATTGCTTAGTTAGACGATGATTAACCAAGATGGACGTCATTACTATCAGCAAGACGGGGAATTATTTCAATACCGCTTAGAAGTCCGAGCTTTTCTTTATTCTCGATTTTCAGGTTAGTGGATTGGTCTTGAAGGTCCATTTGCATGACACCTCGCTCCCCAGATTTGATCCCGCGAGATTATTTTCTCGTGGGTTTTCATTAAAGATCGAGTTTCTGTACCACCTTTGTCTGCTGAACTTGTTAAGCTGACTTTGAATTATTAAGCAATAATTCAAAGTCAGACTATAGCTAAAGCTAATAATTGATTTTTTTTTTTGTGAAGTCATTGGTTTGCTGGCATTTCTCCCGCCACCATCCCATTCGGTCGCCCTAGAACATAAGACCGAATGTCATGCCACGAAGGGCTACTTGTGCCTCAAAACGTTTTAATGCGACCATTTATTATAGCTCCTGGAGCTGAAGAAAAATGCGTGACCGGTCAAAGCGTGGCGCACAACGCCATCTGCTTGCGTGTCCTACCGCTCACTTGTCATATATTTACTAATGGGTAGGCGTACCCCGAAAAAAAATTTCCATATATGACCTCAATTTACAAAAAAAAAATCACGTCGAATAAAATAAAACCTAACCTAAGGTAGCAATTTGCTACCGCGCCTCGGTCGCTGAATACCAGCA
>JAAAKQ030080421.1:0-15070 GCA_010016005.3 Zanna intricata | reverse complement strand
CAATTTAAAGTTGTATGTAATAATTTACCTATGTACTCTTATATGTGTTAATGAAGTATCTAGTAATAATTGCTGTAGTATGTTACTAATAATTGATTATTGACTGAATTGTATATCCTGATGTAATTACGTAACCCTGTACTGTTTCTCTTGATTACTAATAAGTAATTTTATATTTTGATGTATATATGTATGTTGTAATGTACTTTTTTTAATTGATACGATGCTCAAAATGGCGCAGAAAATAGCCTAGAGGACTAAGTGACAGGTGGGAATTCTGCAAGGACGACTAAAGACTACAAACGGGGACGGAACGGATTAAAGTAGTATAAAAAAGAGGGTAGTAGGCGTAAGTTAGGCTTAGGTAAGTTTTTAGGGAAAAAATAATTAGGCGTAGGGTAGGATTAGGTTAGTCTATAAGCAAGAGGGTACCAGGAGGAAGTTAGAATTAAAGTTTATTGTAGTTAGAGGGTGTAACGGCGGGTTACGGCGAATTAAAAAAAATAATAATAATAAATAAATAAAAGGAAAGATTAACGGGACGAAACATGGTTACGATTAGGGCATGGGAGGCAGCCTGATTGTAGAGGATGCCTTAGTCCAAGACACAAGCAAGAGTGTACAGGGTCGGGGTACTTCCGATGAAGCATTCGGGCCCCTCTTAAGTTTGAGAGGTCGCGAGCGGGTGGAGACGGGGCACTCGCGCATTTTTAAATGTGCATGCTGCCCCTTTAGGCAAGATGTAGGGCGGGTAGGGCAGCCTCTTGGAGGAGGAACTGGTCGGCTTCCCACAAGCGGAAAGTCGCCACGCTCTAAGGATGCCAAGATGTCACCAAAGGGGGGCTCCACTGCAGGAGTCTAAGCGGGAAGGGCAACAGATGGTGTAATCTGCTGCCACGGCCCCCAAGGCTGGCTGATGTTATGCCGAGAGTCGATTCCAGCCCTGTGATGAAGGGGGAGGTGTTTAGTGTGTGAGAGCCCCACAGTACCATCTGTGCGGGCAGATGGCGGCTGGTAGAGCTTCTCCTACGCAAAAATAATAAAACAGATGTCGAACCGTTACAAGAACTTGAGCAGATATTTAAAGGAACAAATCAGAAACAGAAAGAGGAGGTAGAACAGAAGAAGGGAAAGGATTAGGAAGGGAAAGAAGAAAGGGCACAGTTTAACTACGCCATCAGTTATTTATACACAATCTCGCCAAGTAAATAACTGTTCGCATAATTCTCAGTAGATCCTTCAAGTTAAATAGATCGTAAAAGAATGTTTTCAAGCGAGTACTGCCAGAAACAGAACTACTCTTAATTAAAACCCTACCGGTTTGGGATTATTGTGACGGCTAACAAGAAACCTAGGTCCGATTACGTGTACTAGGGCGATCCAGAAGAACTTTGCGATAGACTACGACTTTTTACGGCTTCAAGACGTAAGTGAAATACCAGTCATAACAATGAAATCTTTTCTATTATCGAAGAACTGTATGAAGGAAGATAGGTAATAAGTGAAGAAGGAAGAATATGCGATAACATTTTATTTTAATCATGTCTTAATATGAGCATCGACAAGTTCAGCTTTTTCGCATTTGGGCGTATAGTAAGAGACTGCCGCCCATAAAGATAACTGATACTTCTGAAAACCGTCGATGAAAATATCAATATCCATAAACGACGGTTGTTCAGTAGGGAAGCCCCGTTAAGGGTATTGGAGACCTCTAGTTTTGGGTTACTTTAACAAGATTTGTGTAAAAAAAGATTATATGAGCAATCAATTCATACTTTCTGTTTTACTGGCAAATACACGGACCTTTATTAAATAAACGCTTATGTTACATCGCCAAAACAGTTAATAAGGGTGATGACGTTAAAGTCGGTTATTTACGCTTGAATTTGTTCGGTGAAAAGACAAATATTGCCGAAAGTTGAAGCGTCATCACTAATGCCGGCGAGCCGAAGAAACAGACGGATCTGGTTACAATGTCCTTTCTCGATGTTAGAGAATTTCATCAGAACAGAACAATTTAATGCCTGAAAGATAAATTTTTAACGAAAATGGTCAAATACCAAAGCAATTTTCTTCCAAAGACGCTAAAGACACACTACAGTTTTTCTACCGTTAAATCTCAACAACGGTAATTGGGAATTTCCTGAATAACTTTTATTACATAAAACTCGATACCGAACGTCGAAGAAGGTTTAAAAATATCTTTACAGTATCGCTACTTAAGAAAATAAGTCTGTGTTCGAGAAGCTGACTCTACCTACCGACTCGTACGAAGTGCACAATGACGAAAAAATTTACGCGATCAGTTAAAAAGAAAAAAAACAGGATTAACTGTGTGACCGAATAACAACACACACAAGAATGAATTAAAATAGTGCGACGATTGACCTAATGTCAGAAGACAACTTAGCATCGCTGTTAGCGATGCTAACAGGCACAAGACGCTATTAATGTCAGAAGACAACTTAGCGTCTTGCGCCTGATATGTAACACATGTCCTCGAAATACGTCGACATTAACAACATGAACACCGTATGTGTCGAATGCAATCTTATACGAGGCTCCTACGCAACGCATCAATAGGTCACGTGTTCCAACAATTAGGGCTTAGCGTTCCACCCAGTTTCAAATTATCGAATCACCAAAGAACATTATATACCTTTAATAAAAGTGTATAAAATAAAATCCGATTACCATTAACAACAAATGATTTTGTGTTTTCACGGAGATAATTTATCTACTAGATTATATTTAAGACGTTGGGTGGAATATGGGTTAAATAGGCAATTTCAGTACGGTACAAATTTTAGCATCGGTCAGTTAACACGAAAGCGTAACGTTGCGGAAAGTGTTTTACCTTCGCAAAATTTGGTTTCACCGTGAATGGTAATTGCAACAAAAGCGTTAATTAGGTTTGACATCGGAGAAAGTGGTAAAATCGTGAACTTACGCAACAGAATGACCATAATATTTTGTTTATATGTACTTCTGGATATATGCTAATGGGATTCGCTGAAGACTACAAAAACATTATATTGAACCACATAATAGTGAAAAAAGAATTTATTTTACACAGTTCATCTTCTGGTGTAAACGCGCTTGTGTCTGCTGAAGGGCACCTGATTCCCGGTTGAGAATGACAAAGTCACTTGTGCTAAAACTACAGTTGTATTTGCTAAAAATATAAGAAGGAGATAGACTGTTGATAATCGCTTTTCGTATATGCCGAATCCACGAGCATCCAGCTCTGCCAAAAAAACAAACTTACATTCATGGACGATAAAGACATTCCTTGGAAGGAAAGGCCGAGATACTTCTTATTCAGTTTTCAGACCGGTAGAAAATACATACACAAAGGCCAAGATTCGTTAGATATAAGCCACTTGATAAAAGTGTGCCTTTATTTGAATTCACAATCCTGCTCATACAATTTTCTAGGCGATGTGAATGCGCTATGCGAAATATTCTTCAGATTTTGTTCTTGTTGTTACACCAGAGTGGAAAATGAGAATTCCGCTTACAGTGTGAAGTATTTTTTAATGAATTTACTATTGATCGTAATCGATTGTTCTAAGGAAAACAAATCGCTTAAAACGGAAACCTTTGAAATACGTATAGATTTTGAAACAAAAAATAGTATACGGCCCGATAAGGAGGCATACTGCTTCATTATTTATGACGCTATCATCCCGTAAACTTCAAATACATCCCTTTACAGTAAAGAAAAGATTATATAACGGATGCTCGTGAAAACGGTTACTGAAGTTGAGAAATGAATGCTGCTTCCTCCGATGTCATCGTTGTCGCCATCCCCCATATTATAATCAATATACTGACAAATACGCACGCCTACTATCTCGTTATTTACAATGTTACTGACACGTACACCCGGCTAGTGATAAGGTTATGTAACGCTCAAGACGTTTGTATTTGAACAAAAAAACGTCACCAGCACAGACACCACCACCGCTTTTTAAGAACTACCTACACGTAGTATCTCAGTTTAAGCAATTTTCTACCCAACGGCCATCAACACCACCACTGTTTAAGAACAACCTATTGTAATAGTCCAACAATGTCCGTGAGAACAACGCCTTTACTATCAATAGCAACACACCACCTGTGAAAGAATGTATATCAGTAGCTCATCACTGACCTTGAAAACATGAATCCTACTTCTAGTACCCGACCACAATGAGCAGAATAACTTGTATATTTATCAATAGAGTAATACATCTGATTATAATGATTATTGTGAATTCTAACTATTTCTGAAGTGAGTGATATGGTGTTATCACAAAAAGTTTATGAAAAGTGCGTCTGACCTCATAGACAGTTTAGCATATTTTATATAAATGCTAAATAAGCAAATGCTTTAAAGTAATTATTGTATTTCATGGCTTCCTCGACAGAAGCGGCGAATTTATCGTTAAAGAAATAACGAGGTTATTTCTTTATAAAATAAATAAAGAAATAGGTCGGTGACACCTGCTATATGATTCTTCATTTCTTTTACCGTATACAAAGTGCGAGTTAAAATTGAAATATAGATAAATGGTCGCATGGAAAGAAAAAAATTATCACAGAATCAACTGGGATTCAGGCAAGGCTGTTGTCAACAAAGAACTATGAAGACATTGTTTTGCAATTCGCTACGGTTTACACCAAAAGGTTGGAGAAAGAAGAGTTTCTCCAACATTTTCGTAACGACGGCCGGTTAATATTGGAGAGCGTGCAGAAACCGAAAATGAATTATGTCTGAATTTTCTATTCCACAAATCTGATGGGAAAACATTTTGCGTTACAAAGCGGATGTTTCCAAATGGACCGGATAATAATGTACAGAAAGCCAATGGATATGTTTAGGGATGCGGATCGGTTGCTTTCGTTTGAAGACCCAAAAGTAAATGGTAAGTAAGTATTGGCCGAAAATGACTTATATCACTCTTTTAACAACTTGTGTAAAAAATATTATTGGTGCAAAGAGTATTTTGCTTCCCACAGTTTGCATTGAATGAACTGGAAGATGCCTATCATGTTCTTAACGTATGTCCTAAGTACGAACTAATGTGCAAGGAGACTATTTGCCGGCTCTATATTATCGGGTAGGCGTTAGATCTCAGTGTATTCTGGAGGAACCGCGCCAAGGGGCAGTCGTTGACAATTTTATCATTTACTTAGCAAGGGAAAGGAATGAGAAAGGAAAGTTTTCTGCTTGTATATTTGCCTTATATTATGTTTTTTTTTGTCTTTTCTTATGGTTTATGTTTTTTCGTTATTTTTTGTTTTGTTATTGTTTCTTATTTTCGTGTTATTTTTTGCATTAATGTTGCATGTTGAACTTAACCTTTTTTTTATTTCAGATAGGTAGATGTGATTTCAGTTAAAAAATCAGTTATAAAATCGTTAGCAACAGAAAGGATCGCTGTGGTAATCTAGTCCCGTATTTAGATTTTTCTTGTAGTATATCTTTGCTGATGTTTTGTTTTATGAAATATATTTTTGTTGTTTTTGTCCTTTGTTTTGTTTTAGTGTTAATCTTCTAATCGTTTCAAGTAATATTTTTATATTTCGTGTTTTGTGTTGAACTAACTCTATCTTCTACGGGTAGTTGGTTGTTCCTTGGTTTAGTTAATTCCTTTCAGAATCATCATTGCGTAATCATTGCATATAGCTGGTTAGCTGGTTGTAATCGTTATAATATGATGGATTTCAAAGGTCGTTTGAAAACGTTTTTCAGAATAGAATGTTTTATATATGTCTTAAATATAGAAACAATATGTGGCCAAATCACTTGCTTTTTATCACCTAGCTCACTCGCTAATGATTTGTTTACTATGGCCAGGAAAATGGACTAACCTGCATCCGTTGTGGAAAAATGTAAAAATATTAGACAAGGTGTGGAGGTGTAAAAATTGTAAAAATAAATAGGAAAAAGATAAAAAAATTAATGATAAAGGAAAAACAAAAAAACATATAAAATGGAATCAAGTGGAATCTAAGCATAGGATAAACACCAACATAGGATTTACTCACAACTAAATATATTTGTTGAATTTAGTTTTTTCCTTATATAACTGAACCATATAATCGGTAACATTAATAAATTACAGATTTTAGAACAAATTTTACATCCACGTGTGCACGCGCGCAGCAAACATACACACATATAAAATTTGTTTTACTTGATAAGAAAAAAATTATACGTTTTATTTAATTATATATATTTTTTTTTTTTTACAAACAAATCTTTTTTTGATAACACGAAGAAAGAAAAAACTGCGGCTTATAGAGAATAAATTTCGCATTTCCGAGTTTGCAGATTTGTGTAGCCGCACCAGCTGTTAATAGACGAGGTGATTAAGTTCGAGACTTTACAGATACTTTTTTCAATTTTTTTTCAATATTTCAGTTATTTATTAAATTCTACCGAGCAGGCAATGACCTAGGTGACGATCCGATTCTGACAACCTTTGAAATATTTGTTGAACAATTAAGTAAATAAAATATTGAACATGTGAAAAAAATAATTAATATGGCGACTCTAGAATGGAAAAGGGGATTTCCCATAGAAGAAAAGGGGCAATCCAAGATTGTGGACACAAGTAGGTGGATTGATGGATTCTATTATCCTACTGGCTCCTGGAAGACGAATGGATTAAATCCAAGATGGCCGCTGCAATGTGACCAAATACTTCAATCCTTTGAACAGCATTTTCGAAACAGCTTTTTTTAATGACAGAAACAGTTAGTAATAATTTTATTCATAAATTCAGTTTCTTCAATATTTTATTTTACCATTATAATACATTAATCTGTTATTAAATATGTAGTGAGTGGTACTTTTAAATTACAAGCAGTTTTATTAAAAATTAATAATCCACTAAAAAAGGTACGATAGGCATACGTCATCAATCTTATTACAAAAATAACCATCTGGGCAGTCATAATTTTTTTTGCACTGTGAAAATAAAAGAAAAAAATATAAATATATCATATAAAAATGAATTTCTTCGTTTATTCTTAGTACCACATAGATTATTAATATATAATTCTTATACTTAATGCGAATTATAAAGAATTATTAATTCTTTATACTACAAGTTTCACTATATCAGCTGATGTCTACTATCGTAACATGGAAATCCCCTACTCAATTCTTTTCCTTAACGAGTTCAAAAAAATATATCACCTTCAATTTTGTTGGCACTAAAATATAATGAAATATTCTTTTATTATTACAAAAGGTGATGGAAGATGTAAATAATGGAAATACCAATTTTTTGTTATAATTTGTAATGTAGTGTAATTTAATTTTTAATTAATTAGATTGTAATTATTCGATATAATATTTTATTACGTACTATTAAATAGTAATTATGAAAAACATACGTATATTTTTGTTTCCTTCTTTTTGTTTTTGGGATGGATTTCTGTGTAAAAAGAAGATTCCGCGGTATCCCCGAACAAGACATATTTATTATTATAGACAAAGATATATATATATATATATGTATATATGAATTATTGTAATAAGATTACCATACGCTTTGCGGTGAATAGCTTGAATAATAGGAATACACTACAGTAATTCAGATAGTTGTATATAAACGGACGGCCTGAAAAAATCGTAAAACATAAAATATCATTTTTATCATCCCCTAGAATACATCGCATGTTAGAACCCAGTTTAAACTTGTAGCCCACCGGGCTGGTCTAGTGGTTAACGCGACAACCTAAATCACCTGATTTCGAAGTCGAGAGTTCTAAGTTTCAAATCCTAGTAAAGGTAAACTTTTATACTGATTTGAATACTAAATTGTGAATAACGGTGTTCTTTGGTGGTTGGGTTTCAATTAACCTCACTTCTCAGAAGTGGTTGATCTGAGATTCTACGAGACTAAACTTAATTCACATTTATTCATATCCCGGGTTCGAATCCCGGTCAGGCATGGCATTTTTTACATATGCTACAATTCGTTCATCTCATCCTCTGAAGATATAACCTAACGGTGGTTCCGAAGGTGAAAAAAAAAAAATATTCATATCATCCTCATTCATATTCTGAAGTAATATCTTACGATAGTTCTGGATGCTAAACAACAAATAAATACAAGACACCCGGATGTGGTATACTGTTTGTTGGCAGCCAAAGCGAGCACAAACTGGTGCATCAGTCTTAGTCATCAGATATCCATGAGTGAGCCTAATGTACTCTATTCGTCAACGACAGATAATAACCTCCTCCCAACAGTTATGTCTGCATGAGAAGCTCCACTGGGACATTGTGTTTTTTATTGGGTGAAGTTTATTGTTCATGGTGGCATTTGATTCCATTCACTTCGCATCTCATTATGAACCACCCTCTTCAAGAAACAGACAAGATCGTTCGAAGCTACACATCTCGTGAAAGAAGGTTGGAAAAAGCCTCCTTTAGTGCAACATCAGCGCGCCCGATGCCTAAAATCTCAATATGGTATCTAATAAATAAATCGCAATATGGAGATCTAGCAAAAGCTCACTGAATCATCGCAGTATAAGTGATTCATTTACGAAATGACTCAATGAATCTTACAGACAACTTGGGGTCTGGAGTCCACCGCCATGAATCGCCTGTAAAGCAATCAAGGAATCTGAGCAAACAAGGACATAATGAAATTTTGGGATAATTATATATAACGCCTTATTAAAGGCATAGAGTTCTGCGTCGAAAATACTGGTGATACATGTATGTTCTGTTGCCAACCACTAAATCAAAACCACAGAATTAAAGTTTCTAGGTTTTTTCATGGGCACTGTTAAGACTCAGGTTCTATTTCCTCCTTTATTTCCCACTTCGAAGATCATCATGTTTGGTCATCCAGAACTACGGAGAAAATTGGAAATTTTGAAAAATCATAATCTTGATCTTCGAGAATAGCTGATGTAAGCTAAAATTTTGAATAATCATAATGCTAAACAAATAACTACTCGTACATTAATAGGGCTTTCAGCAACTTAATCTCTAATATCATTTACGTAATATATTTTTATAATTTATTACTAATTTAATATACATGATCTCATTATTTATTATAATACATATGGGAAATAAATAGTAGTATATATTCCTATATATTTATTTAAGGACTACAATATATCAAGATTATGGAAGGAAAAATTGTAAAATCAAAGGTTTTCCAGCTCTAAAGCTTTTATCGAATTTCTTAATTCCAGACGAATTATTGCATTCACTTCAAACTCGAAAGTAAAAAGAGAAAACGAAACAAAGGGACAGCATTATAACTGTACAAGAAAAACTTTTAACAAACGCTTTTTCGTGAATCTTAATAAGCAGTCTAAAGGGAATAATGTCAGTTTTTTTTTCGAAATTTAAGTCTAAGCAGTTTTTATTCTGTTATTCAAACTATCATATACAAAAAATGAAAAGAATTTGTAAATTAGTTCATCAATGGACGCAGAGACCTTATCAACAGCCATATGTAGCACCTATGGTATATATCATAATCACCATTCATGAAAAATCTTATTAGGTTCTGGTAGCCAGGCAAATTTTTTCAATATAAATTTGCCCGCAAATTAGGTCTTAAACTTATTAAAAATGAACTTTTTTCAAGCATAAATAAATTATTACCTCAATCCAAACTACAGTATTACACTCATATTATACTCTCGATACAAGAAAGTTTCATTCAAAGTGCAATTAGTTGTTTTCTGATATATCAGACAGATTTTTAATGGAAATCTTACTTGATATTTCTAACCTTACTCTTCCTCTTAGTACATTTCTATCAGATCCCAAGTTCAACATAGCAAATAAGTGACTGGAGCATAATTCAATTTAAGTATTATCTTGCTTGAGAAATTCATTCGAAACTCCAGATATCCTATTATTCAGGAAATTAAATTACGATATACAATTAGTGGTCTTCCTAATAACATTAAGGGTAGCAATAACGTCGCATCTTTTCTTGCTCGTAACACACATAAAATCCTCTGAACTATCCTAGAAAATATCTGGAAAATTGAAGAAATTTATACTGATGCTTCAGTTAATGAAACCTGTTCATAAGAAAAACATTGTCAATTCAACACTACTCGAAATATCAAGGCAAATTTGTCATGTCGTTACCACGCAAAGCTAATAACATTCAACTAGGTAATTCTTTTGTTAATGCTAAAAGTAGATTCTTATCTTTAGATAGAAAACTAATCAACAATGCCAACCTTAAATGCCAATATGTAGAATTAGGTTACATGCAATTACTCAATTCCAATGATTTGTTAATTAACAAATCGAATATTTACCAAACTATCCAGTATTCAAGCCTAACTATTAAAATTAATGTTGTCTTTGACGGTGCAGCTAAAACTACTAATGGCCTATCCATTAATGATAGATATTCTATTAGTCGGACTTGTAGTCCAAAAGAGCTAATTTCCACTTTACTTAGATTCAGAATCCATAATTACGTCTTTCATAACTAAAGTGTATCGTCAGGTATTAGTTAAACCGAGTGATTCCAATTTACAATATATTGTTTGTGGTGATTTTCCAGATAAAATATACAATACTTGGAATTATGAACCGTAATGGGTGGGATCGCTTGTGCACTGTATTTAGAGATGTGTAATTCAAATTGCTAATGAAAATGAGAATGATTTTCCACAAGCCTGTAAGTCCATTCGATATGATTTTTATGTTGATGTTCTCATAACAGGTCCAGATAACTTAAATGAAATTATCAATTGAAAATTCATATTTCTCAATTATTGCAACAATATGGTATTCCACTCAATGAATGGTTTTCCAATAATAGTTCCGTTTCGTCTTCTGAACACAATTGTTCCATTCCTTCAAATCAAGCACAGAATTTAGTGATTTAAATTCTTTGGAATAATTTTTCAGATACGCTACTTTTCCAAATTACTCATTCGAATGATTCCAAATAAAAAACATTAAAATAAATATTCTGTCCATTATAGCAGGTGTGTTTGATCCTTTAAGATTTATTCGTCCTATTCTATTCTCATATTACCATTTTATGCAATTGTTGTGGCATCTTAAAATTAATTGCAACACAATATTACTTAACACGTTAGTAACACAATGGCTCATTATATAACCAGTTGCATTTGATTGAATCATTTAAAATTAATTGTTTTATCAAACCTAACATTCATAGTAGAATTAATTCTATTCAAATACGTGGATTCTCCGATGCCTATGTAAAAAGCTGTGGCTGTACATACGAATTGTATACGCCAACCATCAAACTTCCTGTAATTTATTTTGTTCTAAATCAAAATTTGTGGTTGTTTGCTATTAAGTCGTTTATTATTAATAGTAGTTACTGCCTTAAACATTAATTTTTATGGGATATACATTGGATTCATGGACAACAATCTAACTGGAAAATATTTGTTAGCAATAGAATATTTGAGACTAAGAAAAATACTTCAAATGCTAATTGGCATTATGTCTTATTGAGTAGACATATTGTATGGAGGTTGAACACCAACTAGCTTACTTGACGTGTCACTTTGGTGGCATGGTCATCAATGGGTTTCACAATCTTCTTTCCACTGGCCGAGAGATAATAATATTACTCTTCATAACAGTAATATGACTTCTGAATGTTCAGTAAAAAAGAGAAAATATATAGTAACATAATTTGAATCTAATGTTGTATTCGGTTACACAAACGATTTTCTTCACTAAACACTTTAATTCGCACATTTAATTTCTGTTTTATATTTTTCCATAATGCTGAATCAGTTAAAACGGAACGAATCATTGATTCTCTAACTACAAAGCAATTAACTCATACGTTAAACTTTTTCCTTCAACAATCGCAACACACGCTTTTTAGTAACGAAATAAATAATCTTAAAAACAATCAAATTATTTCTAATCATAGCAAACTTACATCAGTTGATTCACTTCCATGACCATTACCATGTTAAACCGCCTCTTATTTTACATCCAAATGCAAATATTGCAGAACTGATTATTAATGCGGAGCATTTGGGTGTTCAATTAACACATCACCTTTTACGTCAGAAACATTGAAATAAAAATGGTAAGAGAATTATTACTTCCACTTTTTCTTTTTTATCTTCGAAAATGTGTAATATGCTTTCGATATAATGCAGAAAGCCAGATGCAACAGCTTGATAGGACCATCTTCCTGAGTTATTCCTTCCCGACCATTCTGTACATGCGTAGTAGACTACGGCAGTCGAATTATAATTCATCATGGCTGGCAGTGGTCTAAGACCTTAAGTAATTCTTATAAATAATTTTTCATATGTCTCACTATTAAAGCTATTCATTTATAAATTAGTTTCTAGTCTGACTTCACAGTCGTTTATCGCAGCATTTAAATGCTTTATATCTCAGATAGGGGTATTCCCACTCAAGTCTTTTTTGATAATGGTTCCAACTTCGGTTGCGCCAAAAATATATTTTATAATTTGTATCAAATTTTAAAGTTAGAATTACTAAACTCAGCCATTCAAGCACTCATATCTACACAAAGCATATCCCGATCACTTATTCCTCCCTCTTCACTCCATTTTGATGGTTTACGGGAAAGCACAATCAAGAAGGTTAAATTTCATATGCGTCGTATAATAGGACAGACGATCCTTAATTCTGAGGAAATTTTTAGAGTGTTAACACAATTGCCTGTCTCAATTTCCATCCTAATTTTGCTATTTCAACCGATCATAGAGTTCCAGAATATCTGTCTCCAGGACACTTTCTCATAGGATGTCCACTCACTTCCTTGCTTGAATCTAATTACCAAAAAATTAAAATTAATCGCTTAGGCTGTTGGCAACCCTCCAAAAAATTATACAATCCATCTGGAAACGATAGTCTAGGGACTATTTATATTATTTACTGCAAGGTAATAAATGGCCTTTTCCAATCTTTTATCTTTGTGTTGGAGATTTAGTATTAGTTACCAATAGAAATTCTTCAACCATGCTTTGGAAATTAGGAATTGTCACTTTCATATAACCGTAATCTGACATCCAGTAAGGTTGTTGGTTTACATACAATTAATGGTCCATTAAGAAAACCTGTGCATAAATTATACCTATTGCCATTATCGAATGGTTGATTTAAAAGTAATATATTTTTTTTAATGTAATTTTTTTTATAATATTGTTTTAGTAATTTCATTTGATTTGTATTCTTTTTACAATTTTTAATGTTCATAAATATTTTATTAATATTATAGCCTAATTAATTATAGTTTAATTTAGATATTTGCATTCATTTATTTATGATTTACATCTATGTTATACAATATATGATTATGTATTGAGTTATATATTAGGTGCAATAAGATACAACTAATAATTTATTGATCTGTAGGATTAGTGTTCCCGAGATTTATTTAATGTTAATGTGAATATAATGTCAAAGTATTATAAATTTAATTTTTTTACAGTTATATAAGTACTATTGATATAATATTACAAGTGAATGTAGATAATGTTTCAACTAAACATAAATATTAACAATTTAATTATATTATTGTTCATTTATTCACGAATAAACTTGTCTGTTATTTTGTTGAAATGCAACAACATGGATTGTATCATGTTTGTAACTTATTGTAATTGCAAAAATTATAGGAATCAAGTTATTGTTTGTAATAGTTATATTCACAATGTTAAAGAAAAACAATCATATGAGTTTCAGGGGGTAGTTATGTTATATGGGCTATTTTTTATGTCATATGGGCTACGCTGAATATGCTGAATCACAAGATATTTATCAATAGCACGATGATGTACTTTGCGTTCAACAGGAAACGAGTACGTTGGAAATGACCCAATCTTGTGTAAACGCTGATACACTGAATAAAAGTTTTCGTATTTGGAAAACGTCTTCCAGGAAATCTCTTTGGTGTTCACATCGAGTAACTTCAGAATTTCCAATACTAAATCCATAAAAAAAATTATATCAAGATAGTCCTCGTTAGAAAATTGAAACGGTATTTTTATACTACGATAAAACACTTATGACAACACATTCAAACGAAGCACACCATTTTATTCGTTGAGTAGGTAAATAACTTCTTTTTTTTAAAAATCTTTTTAAAGTTACGTACATTTCAATTTAGTGTTTTACGTACGTAATTCGTTTTACTTGCCTAAATTATTGAATAAACTTAGCTAAAATATTGTTTTATACATTTTCTTTTAAAATTATTTTCCGTTACTATTTTTGTTGGGTACAGAAATACGATTTACTGTTTATTTTTCGTCTGTTTTGCTTCAATAAAAACACGATTTTTATTTTAAAATATTTTATTTATTTATACTGGCTGTATTTATGTTAATTTCCTCAAAATGGAATTGTCAAGTTTTATTACTAAATTTACCGCATTGGCTGGTCATTTAGCAACGCTATTCTAATACAAACCTAGAAAAAAAAATTGTTTTTCAACATCTAATTTTATGTTTTACGTCGGATACCTTAAAACCTATTGCAGATACAGTTTTGGGACTTGTTTTATCCTATTTCCCAGCTCAAGTTACATAAGAAACTGGCAACTTTACTATTTAATTCAGGTCCCAAAAATTACAGTAGGGCTTCTTTTTATTAGATGAGCTGGAACCCGGACGAAATCTTTCGTTAGCTGTTAATAACAAAATAATGTGTTTTCAGATCGGTGTTTATATGAACTCCTTTCATAATATTCACCAGTAGATCATGTGAAGTAAGATTCTCTTTTTCTTCGTGGGACAGCGTATATACAGTGGCATTGTAAACTAAATGCAATCTTTTTGAAGCTGATGCTATATCTAAAACTTAGGGGGAAAAAATCATACAATTACAGGCCGAAAAAACGCTGCGTGTTATGGCCAGCGAAAAATTTCGCCCGGATTTCGGTTCTCCCGGTGAAATGAAGACTTCCTGAAATTCTGGGAAAGCTAATTAATAGGAAAATTTACAGCTAAATATATGAATTTCTAAATATATGAATTTGTCTACTGACAAATGATTCATCACTTTACAGATTGAATTATACTTTCTTCTTTTATTCAA
>JAAAKQ030080410.1:0-15070 GCA_010016005.3 Zanna intricata | reverse complement strand
CTGACTCTCAACAAGTACCTCTCCGACATGGTTGCACCTTCGGTCCAGCTACTCTGTATCACTGAGCACGCAAGCCCTCCCACCATCGGCAAGGTCTCATGATTCGTAGAGGGAGAACAGTAATAATAAACAAATAATAATATTAATCACAACCACACCAACAATAAACATCAATAATAATAATAATAAACGACGATTGCATACAAAACAGAATTTAAAGTGAGGTCAGGATTTATTTACAAGAAATTAAATATTAAATACCAGGATTTCATCCCACTGACAAAAGACATTATTATGACCGGTAATATTTTTCAACCTTTAACAACTGGTATTGTTTTGCTATGAAGTGATATTAGACCAAAGTTATTTAACTACAAATACCTTTCTTTCACAAATAAAATTATCCTACAGCTTATGAATGAGTTTAGTTCTTTCACTAACTGTCTATTGGTAACTCACCAAACAACTTTCTGTGTTCATATACTACCAACAGTAAAATGCTGTGAAGTCACTTCAAACACACCCTGCACCGTGTAGTACTACACACTGATAGATAATGCCATTTTACAATCACATCAAATACATGGTAATACATGGCTTCTTAAGAACCGATCTTAACTAATCTTTCCTGAAGTATTAACACTCCTATCCTCTTGACCTACAGAACCGGACCCAAGCTGAAGCATGGGAATGATCATCAGAGACCTTACATTTTCCCATAAATTCCTACTCTGGTTCGGTAATTCTTCTCATTAAACAACATCTTTTGAGGTGTGTCAGTGGGCAGTATTACAAAAAGTGATTGTTAAACTAACCTGTTAGCATTAGAAAAAGGATTCCTTTTTGTTCCATTCTGGATTCCTTTCATTATTATTTTATTCTACTTTCTTCTTAATTGGCAGGAATCCATTACTCAGCTTCATTATACTAGTGTTGTTACAGTATTATTTCATTACATACTAAAGGAGTTTTCTGATCTTTTTTAAAGCAAATTTCTAGTTGAAACCCCAAAATGCTGTTAACTATCTTAGAAGGTTCCTTTAGCAAAACAATTTCAAAGTAAATCATTTTTCAAAGTGTAGGACTTAATTTTGCCATTTTGTTCAAAGAATATGTGAATAATTTTTTATTTCCTGTGATTGTCCACTGTTGATAACTAATGCAAGTATGTTTATTTATTGCATGTTAATGGAATTAATGCATAAAGAATTATAAGTAAAGTAAGCATATTGATTAGGTAACACCAAAATTAAGATAGGCAACACATAAGATATGAACATTGCTTCTTCATCTATTGAATGAATTCAATCAATATATAAAACAAATATTTCTTGTTCTTACAGAAAATTACCTAGTAACAGATGGTATAGAATGCCATACATAAACATCACAACCTGCAACACAACTGGTAAGAAATTGCAAAATAAGAATGAAAAGAAATGAAAGCATATTTTAATGTACATAAGATGTTTTCTTTTCTTTTTAATCATTTTTTTAAGAAAGGATGCAAAAATACTATTCATAATACCTACAATAGCATGCAAATTAATGAAGCACAGAAAATTTTTTTTTTATTTCTATGATGTTAATTTTTATCACAAAAAACAAAAGCATATTAAATAAAAGTTTATTTATCACAAAAGCATATTTTTTGTTTTGTGTGCCTCAAATATACATAGCAAATATAATAATGGATATATCGCCAAAAGAAAGCATTTGAAAATTGTTTCTTTTTTTTATGATACCAGTATGACACCACAACAAATATATTCTGAGTATGGTATTGGATTAGGGACAATGAATACTATTTTAAAACAATTTAAAGAAACTGGTTTCTTTTCACCTCAAAGGAAAGACAAGTGTGACTATAAGAGAAAAACTACTCTTAACACAGGATCAGTTAAAAGTGATAAAAAGTAAACTTGATATAAGATTATCTGCTGTAGAATTAGCAGCAAGTGGAACAGATTTACACATGACAATTGTTAGATGCAAATGTCTTGCAACAAATGGAAATATCATCAGCTAGCTAAAAAGCAGCTTTTAACACCAGCAATGTACAAAAAATGGATCTTATTGACTAAAATACATTCTAACTGGACCAAAGAAGACTAGAAAAAATGTTCGTTTTCCAATAAGTCATTTTTTGGGTGTGTTCAGGGTTAAGGGGTTCCATACATTAGAAAAGCATCAGATGAAAATAAATCACTGGCTCATATCCAACAATCAGTTAAAACATCTCCATAGAAACATGTTTTGGGGTTGTTTCAGACTTGAAGGCTGTTGTTCATTACTTCCTATGGTACACTGAAATATGATGGATATATCAAGAATCTGAAGGAAAGGGTTGTGATACAACTTAAAAACAAATTCTCACAAGGCAACTGAGCGTCCCAACAAGATATGGTACAACGCCATACTGTTAAAAAAGTGGAAAAATGTTTGAAGAATGAAACAAAGTGCTCCAGTGGCCATGCAATTTCCCTGACTTAAACTCAATTGGAAATTTTTGGCAACAACTCCAAGATGAACTGTATCACAAAAACTGACCTTGTTAACACAATAATCTTGGCCTAGTTTCATGATGAAGAAATAAAAAAAAAATGTGTAGTATAGTTTTTAAATCGATGCCAAATCATGTACATAAAGTGATTAAGAACAAAGGAGTACATATTAATCACTAGGTATTCACAAATTGGAGTTATGGTTTTTTCCCTAAATAAAGTTACTTTTTACAAAAAGAACATTTGTGTTCAGATTTATTTCTATGCTATTGTATGTTACTGTGCATTTTTTTTAGCCACATTGTTTAACATACAACTAAAACTGACTATATATTATGACCCAGCTGTGTTGATGATAGCAAAATAATAATCTTTCTTACTCTTTTTTCCATAATAAAATATATAATAGTTTGTGAAAACTATTATAATTTAAACTTTTATAGTCTAGGTTTTTAGACGTTCTAAAAAATAAGAAAATTAATATCAGTCATTAGCAAACTTTATGTAATAAAAGATATTAATCAAACAAAAATATAGTTCAATAAATTACACATGCATTTTAAAAAATATCTTACCCACCTTTATTTAAGAAATCATAATGTAAAAGTAAGAAAGAATAATCAATAACAATTCTTAGATAATTAGAAATAAAGAAAATGTATTTAATTTCAAAACAATCATGTATTTTAAACAATGAATTTACTCACCAACAAAATTAAAAAGCAATAAATTTTTTATTTTTTTCTATTTTGAAGGAAAAGATCTTAAAAAGAAATTAACCCTGATAATAAAAGTTACTAGATTTTCTTCGGTTTTAGAGACAGAAATGTATCAATGAAACATGTATAAAGGCTTACAAACATGATCATAAATTCTTTAGAAAAGAAGCAATACTACTGACGCATACTTAGATGCAGTGTTCCCAATTGAAGTCTGACACTTCCGCCTTTAGTACACAGTTAAATGAAACTCCTTGTCATTACTTCCTTATATTAATATCATTATTATCCGTTAGGAATTTCATCAATTAAATTACTAATTATTAGTACTTCATTTCAGCTGTTAAAATCCCTTTCGTTACGTACCTTAAGGAAGTATCCATCTAAAAGGGTTCCAAAAAACTTCAAGGCTAACTCATTAATATTCAAGATAAGCGTCAAGTGGGCAAATCAAAGTTAACTATCATAAATCAGTACATTTTGCATTTACTTTAAGGAAGGAAACTCCCGGAGATAAGTCTAAATCTCAGGTTAATGCCTCTTAACATGATGAAATGAATTACCTGAAATCCCTCTGGACCAGTGGCTGACACGGGATAACAATGTCTGCAATCTACGATAGGGTTGAAATTGCGAGATTTTTGTACATTATCAACGTATTTAGCACGGCTTTGTTTTAATACATTATGACTTCATCATATATAATTATAATAAATGTTCATTCTTTGTTTACAATTAGCTTTATCAATATTTAATTTTTTATGATTGTTAGCATTATTTTGTTATAGTTCGTTCACTCATTGAATGTCGCATATTTGTAATTAACTTTGATTGTTGGGAGCAATACTACTGTGTATTGTCTACTATAATCGATATACGCTGTTACTTTTTTACGACCAATAGTCGACTATATTTAATTCCTACAGAACTCTCTGACTTTCGGTGGCTACCTCGGAATAATCGAAATCGTAATAATCGAATTTCTACGTTCGGATACGAATCTAGAATGTAGTCGCTGATAGATTTGTTTTGACGTAATATGTTTGGTTACGCTTCGTAATACTTTACTCGTTAAACTGTGTGAACGGTGCTGTGGCAGAACTTACGTGTTGTTTTATCGTAGGTTAGATGTACCGGTAAGATCCCTGAAACAGAATTTGATAAAATGAACTTTTTTAAAAAATTGCAGCCTGGTATTGAAAAATTGCGCGAACTTGATGCTTATTCCAAACCAATTGAAGATTTTCGAGTAAAAACTGTTTCTGGAGGAACAGGTAAGTGCATTATTTTACTTTCTGTAATGATTCTTATTTGTTACGAAAATATATGTGCTAAATATAGTAATGGATGTGAAAAACATTAAGGTAGAGATAAATTCAGAATAGAAATAAAATGACGTTTTCATTTTTTTTTCAAAAATTACCAGCGAAAGTCAATTTAGAAAAAAAGATAAACATTTGAATTTTGTATTCATGACGTACATATTGAAAAATGATAAATCTACTTTTAAATAATCATACACTATATATTGGATAAAATTTTTAATTTTGTCATCGTTTTCACATTTCATGTTATTCAGAGAATTAGGATTTAGCTTTCCAGAAGTAAAGTTTTTATTAGAACTAAATCGTACTAATTCAGAGAAGCTTCATTTAGAGCAAAAGAAAGCTATAGATAGGTCAAAGGTAAATTTTTCATTTATTTTCCGTAAAATACAGTTTTCTGTAGTTGGTTAGGACTTAACAATTTTTAAATAGTTATCTTCCTACCTGCATTATCCCTTTGGCCATAGAGACTTTTTTTAATCTGCATTAAATAAATTTGTAATTAATCATTATTTAACTCCATATAACTATTGACATTTTTTTCTCTTAATTGTATAAGGCAATGTAATATTCATAAATCCAGACTATCTATTTTTAAGTTTAACATTTACATCAGAGATATTCAAAACTTCTATTAAAACTTTTGGTTCCTCATGATATGTGTGTTCCAACCTTGAAAATTATTTAACCAGTTTTTATGAAACAATTACAAAATAGTGGGTTTAAACTCAAATTGCCTATCTGCTCCACTGATTTTAAATATACAAGTCTAATTTAATAAATGTATCACTTATTTTTAAGTAGATAGATTACAGTATTAAAATATATTGAAAAGTAAGAATTTGTGGTTGATAAAAGATTATCACGTGTAAAAATATGTTTGTTTTATCACTATGGATGAGGCTATTAAAATTAGAAAATATTATAAGAAGAAATTAGATTAAAAAAAATGCTTTGCCATTGTTATTTGAAGTCAACCTGTAATTGTGTGTTAATAAATAAATAATCTACTATAAGGTTTTTGGATACAAATAGGGTTATATTAAAATATTATAGTATTACTATTTAGCAAATAGTTAAACATTTGACAATTCATACTGAAAAAATAATTGCCAATCAAGTGAATTAAACTATAATAATAAATATAAGTATCAAAAATAGGAGTAACTGGATAAAAGAAAATAATTACAATGTGATGTAATTACAATCTGACTGTTTGCTATAATTAATTAATTTAAGATAGTTCCAATTGAACATTATTTTTTGTTCACTTTCAGTTTACATACCCCTGTTTTGTTTTAATATGTTCCATTAAAAATATATTTGGTAGTTTGTATTTTAATTTATGATTAACTTATCTAACACCATCGTAATGTAAAATTACTTTGATCCTAAAATTGACTGCTGCAATGCATGTCTCATGAAAGTTTGTAGATTTTCACCCTGGTTTAAAGGAAAAATCATAAACTGTTGAACTCTATACAGAATTTTTCTTCCACTCCTTTGATTGATCTGCTCACTGTGTAATATTCCTTGATGTTGAATATTCTGGCATGCTTCATCAACGGCATATTCGTGTATGTGCATTGGTGGTTGGGTTTATATCCACTGCATTTCCACTGCTACTGGTTGTGTTCTCCCCCTCCAGTGTTTTTCCCCTTTTGCTGTGTTTTTGGTCAATGTGCATCACAGTTTGCTGCATGGAATTCAAAATGTTATTGCTTGGAACTACATTGAATTACACTAACACTTTTCAGTTTTTCCTCTACCATTTCTGGTTCTGTTTATGTTCAGCCATCCATTATAACTGTAGGATTGATGCTGGAAAACTTCACCTTTAACCTAAATAATGTAATAATTCAAAATTATTAATTTGAATGCTAATAATTTAATAGTTCAAAATTTTATTTTTTTAAAACTATTTATTGTATACATAATTGTTATATATGATCAAGAATTTAATATTTATTAAATTTATACAGTTTGTCTTAATATAATCTTCTGCTCATCAATTAAATCACATAAATTTATCATAAAAGTTATTGAGAAAACTCATGTTCAAATTTATCCACAAACTCCATCCAGACAGTTTTCCCATTGGATCTCTTTGTTCTTATGTAATTATTGGGAAAGCAAAATTTTTTTTTTCAGTTGTTTAGGTTGACAACAGAATATTGCCATAAATGTTATCATGTACTTATCTTATATAGCACAATTCTGCATACCATGTGAAACATCAGTAGTTTCTTCTATCTATAACACATAATAAGGGCTCTTCTTAACTCTTTCAGTTAACTCAGATTCTGCATCTGCCATATCACTAATTCCGCCCCAAACAGTGTATTTGAAATAGAAATCAAATCAACAAATTTTAGTAAATGTTTCTAAACATAGTTTTTGTCATGTTATAACTGGAAATAGTACATTTTCCAAAGGAATGAGGTTTCCCTGTTTTGGCTACATGAAAACGTAAGAAGTATGATGCTTTCAGTGGCTTGATATTACTGTAACCCATTGGCAAAACTGTATCTGTTTCATAATTTAATGAATTGAAGTTGCAGTTGGTTTTATTAAAAAAAGCAGTTTTTTTATTCTTCACTCACAATTTTCACTTATATTTCCTACTGTAGTTTAGCTGTTGCTTGTTTGTCTTTATTTGTATCACATTTACTTGTTAATACATGTGAATCACAGTTGGGTTTATCACCACTTCTTTCAGTTGCTTTTCTTTTCAAAGTCCCTGTATTAAGCCATTTTTCCATTATTAAAAACATTTCCAAATAATACATAAAAACTGACAAAATAATATATAAAAACACGAGATTATTACTTAACACTTGTGAATATTATAGTGAACAATGGAATAGAAGCTGAGAAGGTCTTTGTGTGCATGGTCAGAATGTGACATAGATTGCTTGTAATTTGATTAGTAAAAATATGTCACAACGTACCTGTAAACAAAATTTTCTCCTGGGTGGATGTTTAATTACTTGCCCAGGGATGAGAAAAATGCAGTGTATTGGTAGAAATAAATTGGTGGAAATTTGTACATTTTACTGCAACCCGTGAGTTGCATATTATCATTCAAAAGAATAACAACTTTCAAAAGCACTGTTTGCCAAGCATCTATTTGAATTGATCTTTCAAAATGCATTAGAGCTGATACCTGTCAGATACTTTGGTGCAATTGTTGATGAATCTTGGGGAGAGGGATGGTGCTATGTAATATACATTCTGAAATGTATGGGAGTGGTAGTGATAAGGTCCATGTTTTATGGACATTACTTTACCAGTATTGAAAAGAGTAAACTGTAAATAAGTGTGATGTGATTATAGATGTCTGATGGCTATTGAATTTTCAACTGTGTTGCTCTGGCTATTAGTTAACTGTCAATAGTGTATCAGAATTCAGTTTTGAAATATCCTGTCTATTATATATTATTGAAATTAAATATTGTTTTCTTTATTGTTTTACAGTTTCTGTATGCTGTTGGTGTATTATAATATGTCTTGTATGCTTGCGTTTTTACGAACATTTGTTTGTGCAAGAAACTGTCGAAACAATTTTTGTTGACACATCAAGAGGTCCGAAGTTAAAAATAAATATTGATTTTGTAATGCCTAATATTTCCTGTGATTGTAAGTACAAAATCTGTTTTTTATGATTAATGTAATTATGTTTTTTTTTTTCAGTTGGTCTTTCTCATTCACAGCAGGTCAGATATTTCTTCTCCTGCCATTTTATTCTTTTCACCTTTTTCATTAAAATACATTTTTAAATGTATATCAAACTTTTAATAAAAATAAGAATCTTTTCCAATGACTGCCAGTAATTTAATTTCCTGTCTATTTCCCTCTTTTTTATTCAATAAACTAAAGTATGTAGGTGTTCCATAAATGGCTTTAGGATTTTGTTTGTATATAAAAATCAAATTGTGTGAAATATTTTGGGTTTCTTTATTTAAAATTAAAGTAATGTTGACTACAATTAAACGTGAAAGATAATATTTAAATATCCATCACAGCCATTTTTGCCAAAAATATCCTACAAAATTTCACATAAATATTAATTTAATATGAATTAACATTAATATTAACTAATTTAATATTAATTTACATAAATATTTTTGGTCTCCCTTGTAGTGGTTCTTATGTTATCTTTTAAAGTTGGAATGTTGCTGGATTGTTGCATAAACTTTACTTTTCAAATAACCCTGAAGATAAAAAGTCTAAAGGGATCAGACTTCAAGACCTTGGCGCCAATTCAAATCACTAGAGAGTCCTGGTGAAATAACATGTCCTGGAATAATGTGATGTTTTCTCGTGTTGTGTGGCATGTAGTGCCTTCTTGTTTAAAATAAATTTAATGATTTAATTAAATTTAATGATCATTAGAGTTATTCTCATTTAATTGCCATACAAAATCTGTTAGCATCTCATTATAATGCACTGCATTCACAATATCACATCTCCTTGATTGTCTTCCAAGAAAAATGAGTTAATAATTCCTCTAGATCATATACTGCACCAAACCATACATTTTTTGCACATAATCCTTCAAGAATCGTTCAAGGGTTTTCTTCCCTCCAACTGGAATAGTATTTTTTTATTAATTATACTGCTTAATGAGAAATGAGCTTCATCACTAAAGATGATTTTATGACCAAAATGTGGATTGTTGCTTTTTTCTGTAACATCCAAGTAACAAAACTTTTGTGTTGTTGATCTGCCACCTTCAACTCTTGATACAGCTGAATTTTTATGCTTGTAGATGCAAGTCCTTCTGTAAGATTCTCCATACACTAGTTGAAGGAATGTGTAACTCTTGAAATTGATGTTGATGGTTCATTTGCAACATACTTTCATACAAGAGCAATGTTTTTAATGGCCTTGAGTGTATTTCATTATGCTGATCCACTGTTTTCAAATCTTTTCACTAAATTTTGAATTGCTTGTTCAGAAGGACAATCGAAAGCTCGGAAAAAGTTATGAATTTTATACTATGCATTTCTTACATGAACTGATCATTTTCATAAGCTTTTTTTTTCTTTTTTTTTTTTTAATTTTCTGTTCTTGCAAAAACAGGATTTTAGATTTGTACAATTAGTTTATAAAAGTTTACCTGAAAGAAAGAAAACATTTTGTAGTTATTTTCATTTAAAATCCTAAAGCCATTTTTGGAACAACATTATATTGACCAAAATTTATGATAGTTTTATCTTTATACATATTAACAAAAAAAAGTTAGTAATTCTTTTTATAGAAAGCTTAGCTACATTTCTACCTAAAGAGATTAGGATTTTTTGTTTTGATAAATTATACACATATGTAAAGTAAAACAAAATGTAACAGAACATATATGTCCAAATGACTGATTTGTTGGTATTCTGGCCTTATCTGTTTATTTAGTATAGCTTATTATGTTACTACATGGCTAGAATAGGATGTATTGTTTACTAAACCCAACAGCAGAATGATTGCCCTAAGACATTATTGAGGAATCTTTAGCATTCAAATTTAGCTGTTCTGACCAGATATCGAATAATCTATCCTGAATAGGAAGGGAATCACTGATAATCTCTGTCATCTCTGCACACAATTTGGTAGAACTGCTCTCTTTAAAGTAGTTTCCAGTTTTGGTGGTATTAGTAAAAAAATAAATTTTTTACCTCATTAGGTATGATGATCAAACTTTCTAAAAGTAAAAGGTAGTTAGTTATATAGAAAATTTATTGTTAAATTTTACATGACATGTGTTTTCTACGCTTGCAGTAATGTTACATAAAAGTATTTTCATGCTCTTATGAAATTTTTCTCTTAGAAAAAACAATTGCTTTGCTTCCTTGATTCTTGTTTGGTTGCCAGGTGATTCAGAATGTGACTCAGAATGATTCAGAATGTTGGAGATTTTTATATGATCTGCCATATAATTTGTTCTCTAAATTATTTTGAGTAAATTGTGACAATTTTATGTGTGACTGATTTTTTTTAATCCTTTGTCATTATTTCTGAATTTCACTGGCTCAATATATTTGTGATTGTATTTTGTCTTTGAATTCAAAGTTTGAATTGAGAGATTTAAGAGAAGCAAGTACTTTAATTTTTTAAACATATTTATTATACTGAAATCTATGGTATTTTACTTTTCTGTATGTTAGAAAAAAAATTGATTTGTGAAAAGGAACTTGTGTTGTATTCCTTAATTTTTTATTTTACTGTTGAATAAGAAATTGAAAATAATTATTATTCTAATTGTGTTTATTTCATGTATGAGTATTTTTTTTACTGTGTAAATTTTTGAAACTTAGTAAAAATGTTTTAATCAATGTTCTTTTATCTATTATGACATTATATATTGAAAAAAAAAAGATTTATTGAAGAATAATAAATTTTATCTAACAGTGTACTTATATGTAGCATGTTGAGGTATTTATTTTGGATAAATTTTATGTAAAATGATGGATTGATTTTTACATTTTACTAAGGTATTTTTATTTTATTTATATTTTTATTTGTTTAGTTACATTTTTAAATTTTGTATTGAGGTAATCATTAAATGTTTTAAAGATCTGTTAGTTATTGTTGTTGTTTTAAATTTATACTTAAAAGTTTGTTTTGGCTCTTAATTTTGGCACACTTCAGATTTACAAGTACACAAAATGTTATTGAATAAGTATATTCTTAAGTGAAATATTTGAGCTGTTCAATTAAGTTTTTTTGTTGTGGTTGAGTTGTTGGTTTTCAAGCCCAATGAAATAGTATCCATAATATATGGGTGATAATAATTTCACCTATCTAATTAATCAAAGGTTTCTTTTTTATTATATTAAAAATAAACCTGTTTTGATTAACTTAATTTATTTAAGATCTACAATAGCTTATCTCTAAATCTCTTTACATTCCAGAAAAATAAAATCTGGTGTAGACAAATAGATATGTAAACAGCTTTTGTCTGTAAAAACACTATTACATTGTTATTGTATACCTTAGATTATTCTGAGCTTTTAATTACTGCAGTTTTATATTAAAGTTTTGTGCCATATAGTTTTTAACTCATATTTGTACATTTAATATTTCTCTAGATGATTATGGGATTCAACTAAGGATAATATTGCAAATGTTGTAGAAGATATCAACTGGAAATTGGGCATTTCTGTGTAACATTAGAGTAGCACCACTTTTTCAAAATTGAGTTTTATACATCATCTGGTACCAGGACTACATTGAAAAAAAGTTTTATAGTACAGTTTCTAGTTCAAGTTTTATTAATTAAACTTTGAACCAACAAACATTTTAAATACTAGTCCAGTAATGGGCCGTTTTCATGGGAAATTTTGAGAATCAACATCAATTTTCTTAAAAATTGGGATTTAGGTAGTATTTACAACCTTCTTCAAAATCTACCTTGTGCCGAAGCGGGCTTTTACCCTAGGGGTGGAAGCCACCCCTTCTAGGGGGTGAAAAAATTTTTAATAAAAATAAACTTGGAAATTGATAGTTTGACCCATTCTAAGCAATTTTTGTTCTATAAAGATTTTTTGTAAAGTTGATACTTTCCGAGTTATTCATGATTGAAACTGTAAATTTTTCATTTAAAAAACATGTTTTTTAACCTATTTTCACAAATTACTTAAAAAGTTTTCATTTTACCGAAAAAATTATTTAGAACAAAAATGTAGCTAATAAAAAAAAAGAAGAGATTCGTTTTTTAATGACTTCTGTAAACCCAATACAAATCGAGTTATTGCTTGTTGAAGGATGGTTATTTTTTGAGAAACCCAAAATTTGAAGCCTTCACCCTTAAATAATTTGAAATGGTGAAATTTTTGGAGAAAACTCAAGAGACCTTTTTAAAGTACTTAAAAAACCTTTCAAATGAGCACTGGTAAAAGTCTTTTGCATAAAAATTTACTGACTTATAACAAAAATAAAGTCACTTCTTAATTTTTTTGTGAAAAAATTTAACATTAACATCCCCCTTGGCATTACCACCCTAATTGAAATTAATCATAACCCACTTGCAATTTACTTTATTTGGGTATTATTGATATGATTCAGGTGATTTGATCGGTTGGGAATGCTTATTTTAGAAAAAATAATTGATTAAAGTGAAAATTGCATTTTTGTAATTTTGAAAAAAATGCATTTTTAAAAATAAACCAAAAACTATTCATGATATGTAAAACGTTTTTGATTGTAAATTGTAGGTTTTTGTTTACTGAAAATTTTTTAATTTTTTTTATTATTGTATCATAAAAATTAAATGAGATATTGTGGTTCAAAATTTGCATTCACGTACTATTTGAAGCTCACCCAAGCCCTTTGAATGCAACCCTTTTAAAAAATAAAGGTTGAAAAAAGTTTTTACTGATATGACGTTAAAACGCTTGAAATTCTCTACAAAATTCCTTTTTTTAAAAAAGTTTATAGCTTAAAAAATAAGGGAATTATCGTTGAAAAACCAATAGCATTTTTTTTTAATTTCGGAGCAGGTATTTTGGAGCATAGAGGACAAGTATAGGCAGGAAACCAAACATATAATGCAATATCAGTATATATACATCTATATATTTAAATATATATATGAAGAATATTTACTGTCACAAATGCATGCGTGCGCGCACACACACACACACACACACATGCCCGCACTTAAAGGCAGAAAAATCGGAGCATTACCATACAATCGAGCAACATCTGTCACATGGTGAAAGTGTTATAACATTCTTTTCTGGTTTAATGTTAAAAAATTTACTTTTTTTTGTGAAGTATATGTAAAAATAATAAAAAGTTAAATTAAGTATAAATAAATTTTTATAATTTTCTCTCATTATTACTGTAATTTTCAATTTATTAATTTTTATTTTTTACATTTAGGTTAGTAAACATTATTTTTACATATATTATAAACATTATTTTATTTTATAACATTATTTTATATTATACTTAATGTTTAATTATTTTATAATTAAATATTATTTTATACATTTAGGTTAGGTTAGTAAGGGTAATTTTAATGGTTAATAGCCTCAGTGATAAATTATATTTAAAATAACAAAATATGAACTTCATTGTAACCTTTAAAACAGAACTCTTCAAAGTATTTGAAAATATTTCAAAGGGTATACATTTGAATCATTTCAAATTGTAATAAGCCTTTTTAAAAATATTTTTCAATATTTACTACCCCCAGGGGTTAATTTATTAGGGTTGAAGCGTCTCTGAAAATAATGTATTTCATTCAACTAAAGTACAATAATTTAAATTTAATATCTTGTACTTTTAAATCATTTCAAGTTATAGTATCTTAAAAACTAGTTTTGAAAATAAATACTTTCAGTGGATGATTTACAGGGGTTAAATCTTTCTGATTAATGATATATCTTGTTCTTGTTTTGTCAAGAGAGCTACAAATAATTCATTTAAACATTATTTTAAGCAACTTCATGCTATAATCTACGATATTAAAATTTTTTGCAGTAAGGGGTAATTTTCACCCCTAAAAAATAAAAAGCCTGGTACGGCACAGAGTAGATGTTGAAGTAGAGGGTAAGTAGAGCTTAAAACCAAATTTTTATGAAAATCGGTGTTGATTCCCAAAATTGCTATGTAATGTGGTATTGTACCATTGATGACGACTATATCTTGAATAAATCAAATTAAGTTCTGATGAATGTCCTGTTATATACATAATTTTTTTATATGAAAATAATAATATTATATTACAATTAAAATGATATATTTATTTTGGTTTTGGATATAGCCATAATCATTGCATTATTATTTTGATTAATTTTTTTTTGCCTAGTACAGTGGTGTGCAAATTAGTTGGGACAAGGAATGAAAACCAGTAATTTTTAAATTTTTAAACAATATTTTATTTACGTGATAAAAACACTTACTTACTTGTTTGTAATAAGAAATATGTCCTCCTTTTGCAGCTAATAGTGTCCTTATTCTATTTGGCATGGATTCTACTAATTTTAAGCAGATAGTTTTCACTTCACTGTCATGAAACCACATTTGTATCAGTGCTTCCTTTGTTGTACAATCCATATATCCAAGTCGTTTTTTAATTATACTCCAAAGGTTTTTGATTGGATTTAAGTCTGGAGAATTACCTGGTCAATCAAGCACATTTATGTTGTTTTCTTGAAAATATTTTTTAACAACGATTGATGTGTGACACGGAGCAAGATCGTGTTGAAAAATGTTGAATCCGTTTTCTGAGTTCTTTGTAAATGGAAGAATTCGATGGTTTAAAATATCAACATATTTAATGGAATTCGTCATCCCGTCAATTGGAACTAGAGCACCTGGTCCACTTGAAGTGAAAAACACCCAAATATTTTTTTGAGAGGACATTTAACTTTTTGTTGGTAGTGCACTGCTCTCAGTGATTCGTCAGGACTTCTTCGAACTGTTGTTGGAATGTATCCTTGCACAAAAAATGCGATTCATCTGAAAATATTACTTGCTTCCAATCTTCAGTGGTCCACGATTGATATTTTTTGGCCCACAC
>JAAAKQ030080399.1:0-15070 GCA_010016005.3 Zanna intricata | reverse complement strand
TCATTATACAGTTTTTCATTCTTACCAGAGTATTTTTATTTTAATTAATTTACCAATTATCCTCGCACGGCTAGTAGATAACTATCGCCTACACATTGACCATTTCGATTTATTTATGCTATAAAATAACATCACAATATAGAATAGAAGTACTCCCACAATGTAAGAATAGTAATAGAATAGAAATACTCGTACACAATAATTAAGAAATAGTTTTGTAAAGAGGATCCATTAGTAAATGTCATAAATCCCTGTAGAAGTAAATAATTATATATAATTTACCATCGAGGTAAAATGAAACAAAGAATCATTTAAATTCATATAGAATATAATCAGAATAATACCCCGAGACAATATGATGATAAATTCACTTTATTTGTCTTTGAAATATTTCATCTCGATCACTGCAAACAGTCGGAATAAATTATGTGTTTGCTTAATTCCAGTTATTTAACAATTAATTACAGTTATCGCTACATAATTGTAAAAGGAAATTCTCTGAAGTTATTCTGAATATTAATTCTATTTCATTTATACTATATTAGTTTCCCACTATATTACTAGAAAATGAATCAACATATCAACTTTGTTATTGTGTTTGTACTTCAAAATATACTTTGTATATAAAATAAAACTCTTATACTTAAGTGATTTTTATCTTCAAACCCCATCAGAATTTCTATTTTATTTAAATAAAGTATTAACTAAAAATTATCAAATGTATTATAGTTTAGGAAACTTAATTTAAAAGATGACTTAAATGTATATATTTGGAATTTTTGAATTAAATTTTCCTTGTGTATGTCGAATCCGTCATGTGAGAACATCAAGCGTTATGTACATGATTTATTTTTATCAATTAATGATACTACGATTAAATATCACTGTAGTCTAATTAAAAACCATTTATGCAAAGCTAAATAAGTAAATGGAATAAAACTTAATTTTTGAATATGATTAAAATAAATTAAATCATATTTTTTCATGAAAATTTTGAATTACTGTAATCATAAGTTTTAATTAAGCATTATATCGGAGTCATCTATGTAGGGCGAATTTACAGTAAGTTTACCTACAGGTAGCCTTTTAATAAAATGTTATAATATCAATATAAATACTTTTTTTTAATAAATATTTGAAAAAAAATTCTACTTTAAAAACTAACGAAAAACTTATAATTACGAATAAATAATTATATTAATCGTAATATGCCTAATACAAAAATATTATAACATGATATGAAACATATTATTATAAGATAGATGATAGAGCCATACTTTTTATGCAAAACTTTACTTGTTTAAAAGTTTGATATTAGAACTTAATGTAGATGCTTTTTAGCAAATTACTATTTTTTTTTTCAAAAAAAAAAGAAAAAGTATTTGAATTAAAATATATAAGATTCTGATTTCAACTAAAATTAAAAAAAGAAAAGAGGAAGGGTTATTACTCTGGATCTGTTAAAGATTTTCGAACTTGGAAAGTTACTTGGATAAGAGGACGAAGTAGATAATCGTAGCTGACGACAGATCTAAGAGCAGGCAGACACAGGGTTCCAGCCCATAATTAGAAAACTTTGCGCATCTCTACAATGCAATTTGATTATCCTTAGCAGATATTTCAAGAATGCAAATTAAAGTTCCCTTAGAAAATAATGAATCGTGACTTCAATAAAAAAAAAATTAAATTAAATAAAAATAGATTTAATTTTTTTTATTAATATTATACGAAAAATATGAATTTTTTAAAATAGCACATCCATTCATTCATTTTACAATTCTTTTAGGTGGCCTTGCCAAATATATAAGACCTTATCGATCGTCAATTATTACATAACTACAACAGTAGACTAACAGTTTCTTAAAGTTTTTTTTTAATTTCGTTTTCAGCAACGTTTTTTCTCGAACAAATAACATTTTTTTAGTTTTACCTTGTATAGCTAATATACAAGGAATAATTATTTACTAATACAATTATTGTAAAACAATATGCTGGAAAACTTCAAACTGAAATGAAATCTGTTCAGAATAAAATTATATTTTTAGCGTAATTTTCTAAAAAATATTATTTCACAACGATGATCTATGGGAAAATCGTACAAAAATAATATAGAACAGGCCTATAACAAATTCAGTGAGTTAATTTGTTTTGTTTTTTGTTTTTGGTGATAGCTTTTAAGAGTTCTTGATAAGTATTATTAAACATCTCCTCCGCCGATATCCGTGGCGAAGTGATAGCGTCTCGGTCTTTCAACTGGTGGTCGGGGGTTCGATAACTGGTCAGGTATGGCATTTTTCGCACATTCATAATTCATTTATCATCCATCGGTAACTGTAAGCCGTAAGTGAACCTCTAGCTGTAGCATAAAAAAAAATATCATCAGTATTAAAAATAAATATTATCAAGTGTGTTTTGTGTGTGTGTGTGTGTGTGTGTGTGTGGGTGAGTGGGTGGGTGTGCGTATGCGTGTGCGGGCGCGCGTGTGCGCATGTGTGTGAGAATAAAGTCTATAAGTAGGAATTATTAACAATTGATAGGCAAAATTTCAATTACAAAAATTAGGAGAGATATTCCCCTTGACTAGTTGGTCTTTTTTGTAAATTTTAATGTATTATTATTAAAAATAAATAATGTTTAACAAAATGCTTACTAATTTAAATTAGTAGAATCCTTGCTAACTAGTAGATCCTTGCTGTTTCGTAGCGTTATAATTACAAAGTAATATATATTTTTTAAAAATTGACTAAAAAACTATTCCATCTACAAAACCTTTTTCTCTTCTTTTTTTCTTCTTATAATTTCTGCTACAGGTGAAATGCGTGCTCAAGACTTATTTCCCGTCCGTCCAGAAGACGGATCGAGCAAATTTTTTTTATTCTGCTCGTAATGGCTCGCAGATAAGCCATCAAGCATCGACGGACTTTAAAAGTGATTTTCCTGTGAGTGCTATTCTCGTCAATTAAGCGTTTCTTGATTACAATTTTACATATAAAATATAAGTTTCTTAATTAAAATCACTCAAAAGCGTTTAAATCATAAAGCTGTATACATAAAAAACTGACTACATAAAAAATTATGCGATTTACTTTACAGAAATTTAAACTTAAGTAGATATCTCCAGGAACGTTTACAAGGTTGTATGTAGAAGCTGGAAGATATGAAAAAGTAATAATTAAAGAAAAAAAATTATTATAAAGTGTTTAACTTAATGGGTTATGTAATTTAAAGACACGCATATATGTATATTGTAACAAGATGTATATTATAACGGACCTGAGTAACGGATACCTGCCAGATAAGAATAAAGCATTATAAAATAATACTCGGCGAAATCCAGAAGGGGACAAAAAGGAACCTTCTTTTTTACTCCAACAGGCCCGTTTAACAATCATTCTTTGTAATATTGTCCCTGAAACACTTAAACAGTTTTTTTTCAATGAGAAGAATTAGCGGGCAAGAATAGGTATTTAAGGAAAAATGTAAGGACTCGAACGACTATTCTCATGCTTCAGCTTGAACCTGGTTCTGCAGATCAAGAGGATAAAAGTATAAATACTACAGGAAAGACTAGTTAAAAGGAATATTACGAGAGGAGTTTAAGCGAGAGTATTCTGCGAGAGTTTCAACGAGTAGTGTTCAAAGCAAGTATAAGCATGTTTCCATGTGATTGTAAGACAGCGTTATCTTTCAATGTAATTACGGTGAGGACCATGGGAGAATGAAGGAAGTTGTTTAGGTAGTTACTTTAAACAATTAGTGAAAAAAAAATGTATTAAATTCATTCATAATCTACTGGGTAGCCTTATTTGTGAACAGCAAATAAATGTTAAGAGAATAGATTAATGAACTTTATATTAATCTTATCTTTGAAGTAATACAATATCTTTTCATTTAATCATTTAGAATGATTATTTTGATATGTAAAAGTCTTAGTAACCATTAATAAAATAGAATTTTTATTCTTGAAAAAAAATAAAAGGACATAATTTATTTAAAACTTAACGAAAGAGTATTTATAGCAATTTTTCTTCACATAACCTGATTGGTTTTTTGAACACATAACTTTTATTCTGTGCTTTTTTTTAGTGCCAATAAATATTTTCTATCAACGTAAATTTCAGTTATTTATTTTATGAACTCTTTAATAAATACGTATACTATCCGTTACCGGTATTACTTTATAACCTTTAAGTTATAAATAAAATATCCCTGTCTGCTCTAATATATAGCCTCTTCTAGTATTCTTCTATCTAGTAAAAAATGGCCGTAGGCAATTTTGGGCATTTTCTTCTTATTTTTTACTTAAAAACTCTTCATTTTATAAAACGTTAATGTAGACGAATTCTATATACATTTACCTTTAATAATGAATGTAAAAAGCTAACATTTTTTCTTTCTAACTTTCCTATTGTAGAACACTAATCTAAACAATTCCTTTTTTAAATTTTATTATAACATTTAATCTGTAATGTTTTTTATCAAGCATACTTTCTTTCTTTAATCGTTCTTTAATCTTTTTTTTTCGTTAATATTTTCTTAGCATGACATGATATTTTTATAAGTCACTCCAATCTTCAGTTTTTTTCTACCTTAGCGAAAGTACGAATATAATTTTATATGTTATTTAATTAAATTGATATTATATTCACATTATCTTAACCTTATTTCATTACTTTTTTTTAAATTTATTTTCTAATTAAATCTCTCTGTTAGCTAAGAATTTATAACAGTTTCAGTTATTATAAAAATATTTTCAATTAGCTATAACATCTTTATTCATTTTCCGTTAATTTTGCAATTTAATAACTGAAGAGATTGAAGTTAGATTTTTTTCCTCTCCTCTCCTGAATTGGACCTACAATTAAGTATTGCTCAACTCAGGGGAGTGTTCCGCCTCTAATGGAGCTTCACAGTCCACCTGTACGGCAGCTCGGCTCCATCGGGTCTGGATCTTAATATGCCATTTGCCTCTAACCCCCGGAGACGGAGAGGTCGGATCCGGCTATGCCGTCCCCAACATCCACCCGCGAAGCCGAGTCTCGGTCTTTTATCTTTTTAATAAACCCCACTGCCCACTCAAATTGTTATTACAATTGTTTATGTTAACGCGTGTGGGAGTATATTACTGACATCTATACAATCGAATAATGTGTCTTGTAGTTTTAATCTAATCAATTGATAAAAATAAAATTGCGCATTTTTTTTTCTGCTATATATATATATATATATATATATATATATATTCTTTTGCTATTAATAGTAATAGATATTGTATTCAAGTTTGTGTTGAACGGCTGATGATTGCCTAGTTACGATAAATATCCAGAATTAAATGTTTGCTTTTAATAAGTTAATTTGTTTAGATAATTTAATTTATATGATGAAAAATTTTATTGAATTATTATATAGAAGTAATTTAGCCTAGTTGTTTCTTTATCTATAACACAAAGAAAAATAAAAGTAAATTAATTGTAAATTTTTTTTTATGAATACAAAGAAAAAAAAATATATACAAATTAGAAAATAAAGTGTATTTCTTAAAGGTCTTCATTTTTTGGAAATTCGTTTTTTAATTTCTGTTTTTAGAGCTTTCTTTAAAATCAAACGTGTTATATAAGTTATTAGTTTTTTCAGAAGATTACACTGTTAGATATATATTAGATATTTTTCTGTTAAAGCAAATTGTAGAATGATATAATTTTACGTTTGTATTTTTAAATTTAAATTTACGAGAGAATACTTAGCGGATTCTCAGTATTCTTTCATACAAAAATGCTTACTAATTTAAATTAACTAGTAGAGACGCTTGTAGACCATATTTTTGCATAATACAATTAATTTTTTTTTTCTTTTATTTTGAACATGATTTAACGGTAGAACTATATGTTTTTAACGTAATTGAAAATACTTCGAGTCCACATTATAAAAAAACATTAGATTACGTTTTATAATCCCCATTTGGTTTGTAAAAGCTGAAATTAAAGTTAAAATTAAAATTCTCTTAAGTTTTTTCTATAAAAAACAAAGGTTCCTTCAACACAAGAATATTTAATAAACTTTCAATGATATATTGTTAAAAGAAAACTTTAAATCAGGAAGTTGTCTGCTGATATCATTATTCAAGTACACATTTGTTTAGGTTAACAATATTTTATTTATAACGTGTGCAAAAAAAAAAGAAAAAATCACATCAACGATGAAAAATGAAAATTTCTGCATGAATAAAATATTTTATCCTCTTTCCTTAAATCAACATTAGACTGTATAGTTTTGATGGAACGTTATGTTTTTAGAAAAAAACTATTTTGATTCCCTAATGAAGTTTTCATTTTGTAAACACTGGAAGAATACTTTTATTTGTGCAATTTACATTTTATACTTTAGTAAAACGGGTAGAAAAAATGGACATTAACACCCAGACATATTACATAAAAATAAATACGAATATATGATGCGGAAAAAAATAAAACTTATGATTCACGTAACACAGTCTTCCTTATTTTAAAAAGTCTATCCCTTATTTTGTTATTAACATAAGAAAGTAACAATAACAACAATCTTTATGATACATCACACCCGTTCGCTGAAGTTTAATACAAGGAAAATATTTTATATCTCAAAGCAGTACTTAAATTCTATAACAGCTGTCTACGTGACGTGTTAGGTGTATTTCAGTGACCTATTTTCTACATAATTTTTTTTTTTTAATTTTTGACTTCATAAAAGAATTTTTTGTGTTCAAATCGGTCTTTGAGCTGGTAATTACTAGATAATATTTGAAATAGCCCTCTGGGCCATTAATATTATATAATTCGGGTAACGGTAGTAGATAACCCACACAACCTTCTAAGTTCTACTATTTCGAAAGTTGCAGAGTCGAGTTTACAACGATCAGCTAAACTGATCGTCGAAAACTCAATTCTGCAGCTTTCTCTAAGTATTGTTGTGTTAGGGATTGGCGAGCAAGATACGATTTACAAAAATGTATGTGAGAAGAACACCTGACAGTAACGAACTACAGACAATTTGGAAATTATGGTGAACCATTGAATGAAGCTGACCGTTCATGGAATGACACCAGTCTTACGGGCAGACGAATAAAATAGAAAGTTATGGGAAGTCAACCCAAAAACTAACTTACCCCAGTAAAACTTAAACCATCGTACTGGATATCATAGGAGATATCCCGATTAGTGCGTATATATCGTGGCCATCGGTAAATTAGTTACTCCTAGGAATATCTTGAATGGATCTAAGATTTCTATGAACCGGTGTGGACCTACCTGGCGAATAGTAATCTTGTTAAACCAGTTACAGATACGCACAATAAAGTCAATGTTGGAACCACCAACATTGACTTGCTAAACAAGTCAGACCTTAAAGATTAGTTCTTTGTTGACTAAATTCAAAGGACTAGTCCTGTCTAATATGTGTCCAGATATCCCGAATGAGGTATTACAGGAAGAACTAAAGCGTTCTGACATTCGCCATGGGATGGCTATAACCTCTCGGCGTGTTATCCCAGAACCGGGCTACCAACATGCCCTGAGTTTTCGTCGCTAGGTACACGTATACGTACATCCTGAAGGATCTTGCAAAGTTACCAAGCATCATGAACCTAACTTACGATAATTCGCAGTACTGGCTATATTTCTTGGCTCATGCTGTACCCTGCTTCATCTGTAAACAATCAGGTTCCAATTGGGTGATTTTATTGCTCACAGCAAGAACTGGGGTTCCAATAAGTTGGACGCTAGGGACAATATAGTGGAAAGATTCCTTGAGAGGCCCGATCTTTTTTCCTAAACTTGAGCTCATATACACTTCTCAACAGTTCATATGAGAGTGCCAATGCTTTAACCATATCTGATACCTCCTCAGCCCACCTCTACGAACGGAAAGTTCTGCAGGAACTATACGGCAGTGGCCACTTTCCCATTGAAATAGCAATAAAACACCGCAATGTAATCGTATTCCAAGAAGAGTAAACCCTGGCTAGCTATGCAGCACGCTAACTGGAATAGTTTTAAGGAACTGGTTACTGAGGTCGTTGGAGATTTACATTTGACAGGTGACGAGGCTGATCTGTGAGACGTGCAAGGTCAAATGGTCCGTGTACCACCTGCTCCTTGATTGACCAGTTATTGGAACCATCCGACAAAACTTAGACCTGGGTTCAGATATGGAATCTCAGCTAAACCTGAAAAAAGGTATAAAACCTCTGTTGCGCTTCTTTTGTACAGTAGAATTAAGAATGCAATTTAGTGATTAATTTTTCTGATTTATGTAATTTAGTTTGTGTTTGTTGTTTCTTGTCTTTGTTTATTCTTTAGTTAATCATTATTTTTTTAATAGTTCTATTTCTTTATTGCTTTTTTTGTTGTTGGTTATGATCATTTAGTGTTATTTTAGTCGCTGATGACTGTAATTGTTGATTCGAGTGTAAATAAAAGCATAAAAAATAAATAATATAAAAAAAATAAGTTGATTTCAAATTGTTAGATATAATGGAATTATTTTTTTTTCTAAACACCATCCATCCTGTAAAGCATATATTTAGTAAAATAGTACTTTTACATTAGAAAATTGTTGAAATTCATTTAGGATTGAAAAAACAGAAAATAACAATTTATTTCCAACTTACGCATTAGCAATAAAGTTGAAAAAAGTTATTAATGTTGTATTTTGAAAAATAAATCAGTAGCGTTCCGTAAAAAGAATTTAAACTATTAAAACATGATAAATTTGATGTTAATTATAAGTTGAAAACTGAAATATTTTTGTGTTGATTATATACATCTAGTATAAAATTAACGATCTAAAGATTAAGATTTTATATTTAATAATAATAATAATAACAAAAAGAAAGAACTTTTAACCTCCTCATTAGTAGTTTAAACGATTTGAACTAAAACGTAAAACGATTTACATAAAAAGGTAAAGTTTTAAAATACACTACCTTTATAAATATAAAAATTTAGTTTTAGTTCTGAACTGAAACTAAACTTTAAATGCGAACACTATAATTTGTACTCATTAAAAAAAAATATAATAAATAATAATAAAGTAAAATAAAATAAAAAAGGAATTACTTGGAGACGAATTTGCTAGCTTGCATTACATTTTTGCTTATTTCGCATCAATTTAATAAATTATTTATTATTACTCAGTTACGTAATACAAAAATTATGCATTTATATGGCATGTTTTTTTTTTCTCACTAATTTAAGAAAGGCAATTTTAATGAAGTTAGTATTAATTATTTTTAATTACAAGAATGACTATTAGTTAAAGACAATTTTAAAAAAACATAATTTCGAATAGTGTTTGTCATCTTACACGACTGCCCAAAAAGAAGTTTAATGTATTTAGGGTGTACACACGTGTATATGTTAGTTCCACCGTTGCAGCTTAACGTTTGAACTGATAAATATGTATCACTCCTCGTTGGAATCCTTATGTTACCACTAGTGTGGTAACATATATATATATATATATATATATCGCGCGCGTGTGTGTGTGTGTGTGTGTGTGTGTGTGTGTGTGTGTGTGTGTGTGTAAAAGTTATATTTATATATAAGTTTAAATAAATTTAAAATATTTGAAAAAAAAATACTATATACAAAATTGTCACCTGCACTCTCTTTAATTATCCGACATTAAGGATCAATGTTTGTCAGCAATGTTTTTTTTTGCATACAATTTTTTTAATATTTATCTCAACTTTATTTTTTAATTAAAAAACATAATTTATTAGATCTTGTAAAAAGTTAAATAAAATTCTTGAAAAGAAAATTTGAAAAATATAAAAATTTTAGAATTTCTCTTACAATAAAACGTACTAACATTTATCACTTAATATATAACTTCGTAATGCATAATGTTTAATATTACAGAGATATTTATAATATTAATATCCATAAAAACGTATGTCATAAAAAAATAAGTGTGTAAAAAAAAAAATAAACAACAGTAATTTTAAATTAATGAAACTTATTCAATAATTATAAATAATGTTTTATGAAGAATTAATTTGAAATATTAGCAGAATTAAATAAAATCACGAAATTAAATTTGCAGGAAACAAAAGGATTAAATGAAAAAGAAAAGAAAAAGAATCAAAGTCATAAATTACAGTAATATTGAGGTTAAAATAGAGATTATAAATTTGAATTTATTAATAACGTAACCAAATTTTTGACCTCGACTAATTGACATACGCCATACTTAAAGAAAACCAGATTAAAAATAATATTTTGTGTTTGTGAAGCACTTGATTGAAATATTTAAGGTATAGAAAATGCTACTATCGAAATCATATGATTTTTATCTTTTCCGTTGTGTACCAAAACCAAGTCGACATTGTTACTTTTCCTTCTTTACAACATACTCATTTAACTTCTGTTGATCCGAAATCTCTCCCGTTATCTCAGACAAAGCCTCCACTCAATCATCCTAAACTTTTCAAACTTATGATAGTTTATCTCTAAAGAGAAGACAGTTTCATTCTAAAATAATTTATTCTGAAAATTGTATAAATAATTTCTCTTTAACTACATACCTTATACTACGTTTCTATATAATCGCCTCATAAATTAAGATTTATCGTAGCGGATATATCCAGCTTCAATATACCCTCGTCATATTCATCTGTTGGTAATCCATTTAGCTACTGATCAACAGCCTCTTTATAAGTTCATCATCACCCACGAATTGCTTATAACTCAAAAGTTTTTTAATTTTCTAAAAAATGGCAATCAGAAGGAGCGGAAGTCCAGTCTATGCGGTGGGTGGTCATAAATTTTCCATCCAAATTTTCTCAGTAAATCACGTGTCGGACTCGCAACATGTGGACGAGCATTACCGAGCAGGACGACACCGTTGGTCAGCCGCCCACGTCTAACTTACGTAGAGTTTTGCGGTAGGCTTCTGCAATTATAGTTGTTACGGTGGCATGAAATCAATTAGCAGTATACTAAGCCGATGCCAAAAGACTGCAGCCATCAGTTTGCGTTCAAATGTCTGTCTGTCTGGTCTGGTTGGTGATTAAGGATGACACCATTTACTTGACTGCCGTTTTATCTCTAGCGTCTAATGCGGAACGAAAATCCTGTTCGAATTATTCTGTGACGTTCCGTTAAAATATGCGGCACAAATTTCAAATCCTAGTAAAAATAGTTATTTTTATACGGATTAGAATACTGGATCGTGGATACCGGTGTTCTTTGGTGGTTGGATTTCAATTAACCACACTTCTCAGGATTGGTCGATCTGAGATTGTATAAGACTACACTTTTCATTCACATTCATACACATCATCCTCTAATGTAATACCTTTCGGTAGTTCCGGAGGCTAAAGAGATAAGGAGAGATGCGGCACCCAACGTACACAAACCTTTCTGGAAGCCTAAACGGTCATGGAAAATGCGACCGAAAACAGCTTTTAACACATCTGGAAATACAAGGGCCAGGTTGGAAATCGTTGGGCGTGGATATTTTCTGATTTCATCATCGACGCGTTTCAAATAATCCTCGGTAATTATAGAGAGCCTTCCCGAACGTTCATCATCATACACATTAATTCTGTTAGTGCAAAACCTTTCACACCATTTTTCAGTCTTTCCTTCATTCATTACATTATCACCGAACACGGCAACCAACTGCCTATGAATTTCATCTGCCTTAATGTTTTGACAGTTTAAAATAAGTATGACTATATATATTTCATATATAGGTATGCGGCAACCTATTCATTTTATAACGTAATAACTTCATTTTATAACATAACGTTTACCCGTAATCAAACGTACTACAACACGACAACTTACAGACAACAATTCAGAGGGTACATACTAACGCGGCCACGTACGGCATAGGTTCGCCAACCTTAAGGCGACAATTTAAAGATATCCCTTGTATATTTTTAAAACGTGTGATAACTGTAAAAAACTTAATACTAATTAATAGTAAGATCTATGGTATTTTTAGTGAAAATAAAAGGTATCGAATTTAAATATCTCCACACCGACTAATAAAATTAGACTCGTGCTCTAATTCTTTGAAGTCTTGTGTCCGAACCCGGTTAAATACAACTTAAATTAGTAATTTTCACTTTCCCAGCCGTTGCTATAGGAGAGCTATAGTTATAGAAGGTGAAGTGTGTTAATCGGTCCAGTTTGGGCATATGGAGTTTGCACCGGATCTTTATGTTTTGATACCTGAGAAACTCCAGAAAACAAAGTAACCGGATTGAAATCTTCAAATCTTCATATGTACGCGCCCGCACGTGTGTGCGTTTAGGGCCTAAACGCACGTGCGTTTAGGCCAAACCCTTAATTTTGCCTAATCAAGATCTTATTTTCTTAAATATATTTATTAACAAAGATAGAATAATATTTCCGAAAAAACGTTTTTGCAATATCACATCCCAAACTAAAAAAAGCTCTAAAAAAATTAGTGGCTAAAGGGGTACAGTGTGTCATTACAGTAGCCCCTCTCACCACAAACAGCGCTAGTAGAGCACTGATTCACAGCGCTGTAATCGTCTTTCTTTTTCTGCTTAGCCTCCGGCACCAGCTTTTATAACGTTAGAAATGAGCTGCAGACTTAAATACATTTGATTTAAAGTGTAATAAGTATTTAAAGTGGCCGCTAGTACCGCTAGTACCGCCATACTCATACTATGAAATACGGCATGCGCGCGCGTGCTTTAGCTAGAATCATTGAATGAAAAAATATTTTGTTTAAATGAAATGATAAATGTTTTTAAATAACTTTGTGTATGTGCCTTTAAGCCGCAATCAGAAAAAAGCCGTGTGCTGAGAAAGTCTACGTACTACGTATTACGTAATACATATTTATATGTTTTTCCGTAATTTTGAAAACTAAAGGTACATTAATTTTTTTTTATTTACAGAGATAACTAAAACCTGTATAACATTTCAGAAAATTGAAATTGAAAAAAAAAAACTTATTTAAAGGTAAGGTTCTTCAAACTCCTGTAAGTTAAAGTTTCTTTTTTTGAAACTCTTAAAAAAGAACAATTTTTTTCTATTATTTACCGGATAAAATCGTTATAGTTAGATAATATCTATTGACGTATGTTATTTATTATATATCTTAAACATAAAGAGTATTCATTTTTAGTTTCATACTACATCCAAAAGCATGGATAAAACTTCAGACACTGCTTTTTTATGCAGCAAACATGTTATTACTACTATTTACTTCAGATTTTCATTAGAGCCGCTGAGCAATCATAGCACTGAAATAACAAAAAATATACTCAATTCAATCAAATTAGAGAAAACCAATGTACACTTTACGATGATTGTGTGCAAATTATTTCAAAACCTTATTATATTTAATTAACTTTTAATTATTTATAAATAAATAAAATTTATTTGAACTTAAAATCAAAATGATTTAAAGATTTTCAAATACAGTTTTATCTCATTTGCTGAGTTACAAATATTTTTGGGTGTTGAACCAGGCTTCTTCAAGATCTATTAAAAATAAGATACTATTCCTTTTCTTATGAATTCAAATTATCATTTGTCAGTTTACACTACAGCCGTTTTCCTAATTAACAGTAGAAAAGTATGTCTTGTTCTGGGTAAGACCAGTGGTAATTTTCAATGATATTTATTTTTCAATCAGTAATCATATTTTTGGTCAGTTTTGTTTATGTTTGGGCTTCTGCATTGTAAGAAAATATCTGGTGCTATAAAAGATACATGTTCATCCACTCCCTATACATTAGGTCTCCACATTAATATCTTTGTTATTGCAATTAACTATGGTATACTTGAAATTTTATATAGTGAAATCTATTTTTTTAGAAATAGAATTTTTTTGTTATGGAAGGAAGAATATATTTGAACAATTACAATAATATATTATTTTTCAAGTTGATTTAAAAATTGGTTGGCGTAGAAATTTTAGCTTTTAAAAACACAAATGGAATAACATGAAGAATTTTCGTAAAATAAAACCTAGTTGATGTCTAGTTACTTATAATTATGTTTAAATTAAGTGAAATTTATAAACTGTTACATTTTGATTCACATATTTAAATTATTCCTTAACTATTAATAAAATTTTTTTTTTTTTTTTTATTTGTTCTTAATTTATGCAAATCTACAAGAAAATAAAAGAGTTAACAACATGGTTATTTTTAAGCAGTTTTACTTCTTACTTTTAACAAGTAAGTACTTTTAAAATTAACTATTAACAAACAGACATAAGAATAAAAAAGCTTATTAATAAGTAATACTAATAAGTTATAAGAAATTTTCAGTTGTAAACTATTAGAAAATAAATTGTTGTAAACATAAAATTGTCTAATTTAGATTAAAAATTAGTTTTTCTAATACTTAGAAATCAGCATTACTAATCAAAATTTATTAACTGCTGTTTAATATTTAACTTGAATAATTTTATTACAAAAGATTAATTAAGTGTTAAATCTTTATGCAGGTGTTAATAAAATTTATGCGAGTTAATTTGTTTTTAACTGTCTTTATTTGTCTTATTTTTTACAATAAAAGCAATAGCAATTTTAATTTAAAAATTAACAATTGAAAAATTAGATCTAGTTTTTTTTTTTTATGGAAATGAAGTAATCTAAAAAAATTTCTATAATCCTATTTCTAGTTTTATTTTTTTGGATATAGTTTGCTGGCTGGCCTCCAGAGGTCCCGGGTTCGAATCTCGGTCAGGCATGGCATTTTTCACACATGCTACAATTCATTAATCTCATCCCTCTGATTATATACTTAATTTTCAGTTTAAACAAAAAAAAAAAAAAAGAAAAAAAAAAAAGGATATAGTTTGGTGACAAAGTGTTAGTTGTCAGAAATCCAAAACACTAAAAACTAATAAAATCCAGATTAGGGAAGTCTTATTAAATTTTTTAAAAAGGTTGTTAAATATTTAGAGCTTGGATTTAAATAACGAAATATTCTTCTGAATAACATAACGTTTATTAACGCTTAGTTAAGTACAACAATATAACATAATATAACAACCTAGCAACGTAATGTAATATGACCGTACCCGACGGGATTCA
>JAAAKQ030080388.1:3118-15071 GCA_010016005.3 Zanna intricata | reverse complement strand
TCCGATGCCTTCCCAAGAGGAAGCGCGTCCCCTAGTAAGAAAACAAAGGGATTTCTGCCCACTCTGGGCAGAAAGGGCACTCTGGGAGGAAAGGGAGGTGTCGTAGATGATAAGCTAACTAGCATATCGAACCGCTGGGTCTCAACCGTACAAAACCCTCCTAGGGATCGGAACGCAATCCACACTTCCAAAACGAATTAATGCCATTTTATTTATGTATACCCATCAGATCAGTAGAGTCACACAGCAGCAAAGGGCGCAAGCCCGTATACTGTGAAAAGTGGGAGGGTATTGCACCCTCCAACATTCTTGCGTTCCGTTCCGTATCGCAAATCAGCTGATTTCGAAGCCGAGATTTCTAAGGTTCAAATCCTAGTAAAGGCAGTTACTTTTATACGGATTTGAATATTAGATTGTGAATTTCAGTGTTCTTTGGTGGTTTGGTTTCATTTAACTATACACCTCATGAATGGTCGATCTGAGACTGTAAAAGACTACACTTCATTTACATTCACACATACATCCTCACTTATCCTTTATGCTATACTTTACGGATTCTGGAGGCTAAACAGAAAAAAAGAGAGAAAGGTGTTATAACCGACTTAAATAGATCGGCATGTTCGAAATGTAAATGGTTCAGTAAATTGGATTTGTTATATATATAAATGTAATATTTTTCTAAATTATTTTGTTTGTTTCTTTTGTTTCTTAACATTACAAATTTTTAATATTTCAAGATTATCTGTTAAGCATGTAATTCTGTGTTTATTCGAAATCAAGTGATCTGCCATGTTCAAAAAATACTTCTTATTTTTTAATGCTATCAGATGTCGTAAAAATGTTGCCTTGAACGATCTATCGGTTTTTCCAATATATATGGCATCGCAGTCTGTGCACTTAATACTACATGTACCGTTCAAGTTGAATTTGGCAAAGACGTCGGTTGAGTTATAACTAAAGAATTTGTTGAAATATTATTCACCGGTTTATAAGCGATTGTATATTTTTCTATATACAAATGTTAATTATTTTATAAGTGTTTTCGTTTATGTAACTATATAACATATAATTCTTGTATATAATTTTTAGACTGATTTATTGGAATAAGGGTAGCGAGTAACCACTTTATTATTATGTGAATAAACCACAGCTCTATGTATCATAGCATAGTAAGTGTTCCTTTTGTGCGACCATGGGTTATTTCAGTTCCTATGAATTGTTGTATTATAGTTGGTCGGTTTCCTGTGTGCGCTTGGTTCAATCTGGTTATTGTTATACGTTTCTATGTCTATATCCAAAAAAATGTATGGTCTTGTTATCGTTTTGTCTCCATAGTAAATTTAATCTTATCATCAATTGAATTTAGCTTGTGTAATATTAATTGATGTTCTAATGCTACGTTAGATGTAAATATCACATGGATGTCATCTACATACCTCACCCATAAAAGAACATCATGACTGTGCAATATATTACGTAAATTGATTTTATTAAAGTTTTGTAGATATATTTCGCATAATGGCGGAAAATGGCATGGTTTTGTTGGCATATATTTGAATGATAACGGTGTGTGGGCAAACAGAATCCTCTGTCTGTCTCTAACAAGCTATCCTTTGTTATAAGGACAGCTTATTATAATAAGCTCCAGGGGACTCCGCGCAGGGTAGGGCGGCCCGTATTTCTTTCAAGATTTGGAATTTAGGGTTTCTATAGTGTAAACGAGGACTGCACTGGTTGATAGGTGGTAGGCTATTTAAGCCGCACGGACGGCTGAATACACCAAAGAACAGCGACCGGCTCGGCATTTTCGTGCCGGGTCGAGATTCCTCGATGAGGCCGGAGGTTTTCCGAGGATGGCTGAGGGGAAGGACATCTTGCCCGACAAGTACTAAATCACGAAAAGTTTCGAGGGCTGTTGAGGACTGCCGGTAAAGGCTAAGGCCTAGGAACTGCAGGGGTGGCGGACTACCGGAATAGTCCATGGTAGGTGCTTCAACATAAATAATAAAGATATCCTTTACTATACATTAGAAACTGAGACAAAGGATTTTGTAAATTCTGCGTTTTTAGGTAATAATAATAATATATATTCCTATTATATTGAAAGAGGTTATTTAATTCATTATTTCCCCCAACAAAAAGGGGTACATAAATTTGCTGTTTTACACTATATGTTCTAAGTCTTTCTTAGGAATTTGCCTCATATAAAGCACCTAATGTACAATGTAATTACTTTTTCTAAGAGCAATAATATTCAATATGCAGCAGCCATTACAATAAAAAAAAAAACGATTTATTTACGTTGAAGTATGATGATGTCACTTAAATAAGGCTGTAATATCAGTCGAATTTCTTTCGATTTGGCGCCTGAGTAATCGGCTCAATATAGACGATCGAATACCACCTCACTCCTCACTTCTCAAGTAAACACGGATTATTAGTTATTCTCTAGATGGATGTGCAGTTTGTTTATAGGAGATTCTTATTATTAATATCAGGTTTACTCCACTATTACGATTATTAAACAATAAATAACTTTGGCTTACCTCAGTATCTCTTAATTCTCAACCTTTGCTAAGAAATAAATTCTTGCAAGGATGAGATTAGGAGCTGAATTGATTAACACTGAATTGAATAACGCTGAATTAATTGTTATTCCTTTACTTTCTAAACGGTCATATTTTACAATTTTAATTTATTTTAAATTTTAAATAATAATAATATATTTAAATAAGACATTTATTATTTTTAAATTATCATCTCGCCGACAAAATTTTTAAATTTTAATCCTTTAATTTTAAAAGAGAGATTAAACCTCTGTATTCATAGTGTAATCTTCCCTAGTTTTGAGAAAATTAGATTTTCTTAAAACTAAAAAATACATAAATAAGAAATTTTACTCCTTTATTCTTTATAGTTTCTCCCAAATCCTCGGAATATGAAACAAACATTTTTCGGTGGGTTCTACGTAGGTTCAAGACACCTATTAAAAAGAAATCTTTCTATGATAATTTTTAGATAGGTTCCATGCCACAATTCCCGGTAATTATATTACCGAGATATTTCTATATTCTGATTCTATAAAATCAGAATATGAAATATTCTGATATGAAAAATCAGTTTAATATTTTTTTTTTTACGGTAACGCTCAAAAAGTCAACAAAAGAATTTTTTTTAAGAAGTTTGTTAGGATACGATATATTATTGCCGGTTTTAAATCATCCAGTTCGTAAATTCGTTCAGTGGCGCTACCACTCGCGCCTTTAATCCGGAGGTCTCGGGTTCGAATCCCGGTCAGGCATGGCATTTTTCACGCTAAAATTCATACAACTCATCCTCTTAAGATATAGCTTAACAGTGGTGCCGGAGGTTAAAGAAAAAAAAAAAAAAATCTGGGATAACCAAGGAAATATGTAGTACGAATGTGTGTACAAAATTTCATCTAGTTTCATCACTCAAGTCTTCAGTTATATTCGGCTGTGTACATTGTGTTCATGCAACCTTGTGCGAGCCCGTGACATGGAACAGAAAAGCGCGATTAAAATTGTGTAGGACTTCAAATATCTTTTGTTGAAACTAATTCTACGATACAGCAAGCATTCAGTGATGAAACCACGTCTCGTACTACAACATACACGTTGTGGAAGCAGTTTAAAAACGATAAAGAGTCGTTGGATGACGACGAAAAAAGCGGGAAACTGTCAACAGATGCTCACAATCAAAAACGTAACGAAAGTATACGCCCAACTGGTCAAATCTGAATTCTAAATTGTATTTGTAAGTAATGAAAAGCCTGATACGTCGCATTTTTCGAATCCGGCCCGAGTCCGAGATTTGGGCAGTTGGGCTCTCTTGCACGACATGCCTCGGCACACATGGCAACAGTTTTAACACGTTATTACACAACAATTAAAATCTTACCCCCCTCCCACTCTATTCACCTGACTTGTCTGCAGCAGACAATGCGTTGTTCCCGAACTCAAGTGGAAGATGAAAGGCCACTTTTTGGACGACATTTCGGCTATCCAAAGGGTTTGCGTCGAGTAGTTGAAGGCGATCCAAAAAAGTGATTTCTCCAGAGCGTCTGACGGCCTCTACCGGCGCTGCAACGAATGTATTAACTACTAGAGAAGGGTTTTATGTAGAGGGTTGATGTGAGTAAATTCATTTATCTTTCAATAGGTATTTTTATTTAATTTAGTTCGGGAACTTTTCAGACATACTGTGCAATTCAACCTGCAGCCTAAACGACGAAATTTTTATTACGTTATTTTTAAGTAAAAATTATAAAATACAAAATTAGTGAAACATGGATATTAAGCATAATGTCTTTGCTTCAAAAAGTTTTACCTGTTTATAAAAATCAACCTGTTGCGAGAAGAAAAAATTACAAATTTTCAAAAAGGGGAATTTTTGGTAAAAAAAAAAATTCACAATTTAACCACAAAATTTCAAAAATATTTATTAAAATGTGTTCATATATATTCTATAATTGAATTGCAATTATTTAAAAAAATTACTGGCTCAGAACATTAAAGGAAAATAAAAGTTAATTTTTCAGAAACAGATTAGTGGAGTCCTTAAAGAAAATTATTTTTATAAAATACAACCTAACACTGTAAGTTTCAGCTAGAAAAAAATATTAATTACACCTATTACTTGATTAAATTAATAAGAATTATGATATATACGAGGCGTGTTTTTAAAGTAAGTACCGTTTTGAAATCAAGCCGATGCAGCGCTGCGGTCGGTGTCTTGCACATGCGCATTGTGTACCTACATTTGTTGGCAAGCTACAGACGGCATTACGGCCAAAATCGATCGTGTTTACATTTACTTTTGCGTATTTAAAATGCAAACTGAGAATCTCGCCGACTGTGAAATACGTGCTGTTATTCTTTTCTGTGTGCTAAAGGCGAAAAACCGGTTGAAATTCACCGTCAGATTTATGAAGTCTATGGATAAAACATTATGAGTGATGAAATGGTACGGAAATGGGTTACAGCTTTCAAGAATGGCCGAACAAACGTTCATGACGAGGAACGTAGTGGGCGACCTTCAGTGATCAATGACGATTTGGAGCAAAAAGTAGATGAAAAAATTAAAGAAAACAGACGCTTCAAGATTTCTTCATTATCATTGGAATTCTCTCAAGTTTCAAGAAGTGTTCTTTACGAAATTGTTAGTGAACGGTTAAATTACCGAAAATTGTGCTCACGGCCGTGTTACAGTGGCTGTTAAATCAGGCAGCAAATTTTTATGACAATGGAATACAAAAGCTTGTGGTTCAGTATGATAAGTGCGTTAATATTGAAGGTAACTATGTAGAGAAGTAGATTAAGATACTGCCTTTCACGTAAAAATAAAATAATTATGAAAAGTCACTTTCTTTTTTTTTTTTTTAATTTCAAAACACTAACTTACTTTAAAACCACGCCTCGTTTATATACGAGTATATTGCCGGATCTCCATAGCAGAGTGGTAGCGTCTTAGTCTCCCCTGATTCATGGCATTTTCAGATGGTACAAAATTCAATTGTCATATTCCTCACTTCTGTAGTGAATCAAGTAAAAATAAATTCACCTTAGAAAATGTTCGGAATATATTTCAAAAAGACCGATCAGGAAACTGAAACTGAATCACAAGCAGAAGACTCCAAAAATAATTTAAATTAACATTAATATTATCAAAAATATTTTAATAAAAAATTAAAACAAAAACTCTAAAAACGTTATCGTAATGAAATTCTTCCTAAAGGAAGTTGAATATTTGAGTGCGTTCAAACTTGTTCCATTACCACGCATCCGTATCGTCTTCCTGCTACTACCGATAACGAATAGTCCGTATCACCCAAACGAAATAATTTGTTTAAATGAATAACACTAATGTAATACGTCTATAGAATGTAGATATTTACATTGATATATGATAGCTAGAGAAAATAAGAAGAGACTGATGTATGGATACACCTTTACGCTATTAACGAGGACATAAAAGTTATTTTTTAAATTATAAAAAATAAACACAATTGTTGTATTATTTGTGCGGTAGATTTATTGGTTTAATAGCAAATAAAAAATTTTATGGTTAAGAAATGATGGGACGGAAAGTTCATTGTCTTATATTATCGAGGTCATTCAGTAATTGCTGATTATTAGTTATACTATATCTACTGATATAGAATGTTACAGTAAATTATTATTATTACACTATGTACGTAAAATTGAACGTGTAAGAGAGAGAAATGAACACCTTTTTCTTCGTCGTACTTTTTTTCTTCGTCAGCCAAATAACTAGACAATTAGAAAGAGTGACAAATTATTGTTTAGATTTTAATTGCTAGATCAATTACTGAAATAAAAAAAGAAACTTATTGATATACTTAATTATGTTTGAGGACAAAATATCTAAATAGTTCGATTCGGTGTCATAATCATACATTTAAAAAAAAAACATGACACTATAAACATTGTAGGTGTTTTAAGGTATTAAAAATAAAAGGCAAGTGAAATAAACATGATTATATGATAAATAAAAAATTAATACATACAAAAATCGGGTCATTAAAACCCCATCAAGAAATGACAAATTTAGTATATAATTATTAAGATATTTATTTCCTTGTATAGCATTTTTGCTCAAATTAAATGTTTCCAATATTATATTATTACTTCATAATTTTAAAATAATCATATTTAACTATTTCAAAACTACTCATGCCATAGATAGCTACAAATTGAGCTGAATAGAGGCGTTTCTATTGTGTCGATTGTATAAGGAAATAAATTACCGTCAATTTAAAAAAAAAAAAATTTTTTTTAAATTGACGTCAGTGTAGGGCTCTCACCCACTGAAACTACCTCCCCCTTCCCATCACAGGGGCGGCCGGAATCGCCTTTCGGCATAACATCAGCCAGCTCTGGGTGTCGTGGCAGCAGATTACCCCTGCCTGCTATTCTTTCTGTTTGGGCTCCTGCAGTGGAGCCCCCCTTTGGGGTCCTCTTGGCATCCTTAGAACGCGGCGACTCCCCGCTTGTGGGAAGCCGACACGTTCCTCCTCCAAGAGGATGCCCTTCCCGCCCTACACCTGACCTAAAGGGGCGGCAAGCGCATTAAGAAATGCGCGAGTGCCCCTCCCCCACCCGCCTGCGACCTCTCAAACCTAAGAGGGGCCAAAAAAAAAAAAAAAATAATAATTGTAATATTTGATTTTATCTGTTACCTACAAAGTCAATATTAGAAAAAAATTACGTAAAATATAAAAAAAGGAAGAATCATGTAAATCGGCTGAGTAGAACTTACAAACGATATTGAACAAACGTCAAGTTCTCGAATATAATTAATATGTCAAAATATATTATTGATACATAAAATTAAAAATGCAATTACAAAAACCAGTCGATAAACATGTTACTAAGGGCGGTATTATGTAATTAACCAATTTTTTCATATTTTTAGCCCAGTCACCAGGAGCTGAATGGGAGTAAAATTAATCCAGCTAAAACCTTTCTCAACAAAAAACGACTGCAATTCCTTGTCACATTCAATAACGTAGTGAACATCAGCACTCTCTCTTTTCCAGCATGAAATACGATCTTAAAAAGACTTTAGAATTCACCGGACGTACATTTCATGTTCTGGACACGAACAACAACCCTAAAACCTGTTTCACCCAGCTCTTGCGGAATATCATATACTATTATACGAGACCGCATTGACTTAGCAGGAATAAACTAATTACTGATTCACTGCCTCGTTCTACCGAATAATTCTTCTCTGTCTTGTTATCGTTCGCCACCCTTTGAATTTCTTTGACGTTGACACTCCGTAATGTTTACTTCCTCACCTCTAACTTTTTAACAAAATCACCTTTAAATGCCGTAGGGGTTACACCAATGGCCGTATGATCAACAGTTCTTTCGGTTTCGACGGAGCTCGAACAAAATCAATAAAACCAGCTTTCTTATAGTTGACAACAGCGTAGACGGAAAATCAGATCTGCCCCGCTTGCCCATCCCAGCTCTGAAACCTTTTGTGTACCCCTACAGCTGATCGTTTCTCTTCACAGTCAGTAACTGCAAGAACTGCAGCTTACGAAGGCGAGACTTTATGTAATCGGCACTTTTGTCCCCAACAGTTCTCGTGTACTGGCGAACCTTTCCACCTCAACATATGTCATTAAACATATATACAAGTTCATAAACCACCTCGGCAGATATTATGTCTGTCACAGCCTAACGCATTTTCAATTCATTAAGAGTACCAGTCTCGACCTTTTTAGCTTGAAGGGACAGCAAGGCTTGCCTCTTGTGGCCTACAGATGGACCAAATACTTTATCGACGATCCTAGCATCGGAATTTGAACTGCATTCCTCCTCCGCAGGCACCGAAATCGTTGCCTTAGCAGTCAGCCACCGCTACACCTCTTCCAGCAATTTTTCTAGATCGTTGCTGTCGACCTAACGCACCAGCCTCACTGACAGTCTCAACATCTGATAACCCGCTACTCTCTTCCACAGATTCCTGAGCCTCTTTTAATGCTTCTCTTTTGCAAGACGAGCGTTTTCCTCTTTGACCTTACATGCCTCTCTTCCTTGGGGCGTTCGTTCTTTTCTCCCTTTCTTACCGCCGAAACTCCCTCTCTATACACCTGGACTGTCTGTTTGCCTTTGCCTCTTCTCGGTGTACCTTCCAGTATTTCTATAAACGCCCAAAGGAACGAAACGCAAATACCAAATCCGTCCATAAACTAAAATCTAAAATTTCCAGTTAAAATCAATGACCAGCTTGATACAAGAAAGACAAAGCAGCAAGGGACAGCAGTCCAGGCTCTGCAAATTTTAGAGATAAAATGCAAACTCCCGTCACCCTTACGTTCCGTTCCATAAAAAAAAAAAAAAAAAAAAAAAAAAAAAAAAATAGTTTTAATTCGCAGACTACCAAAGTGACTATCACTACACAGATATAGTCATAAGACACAGATATAAACAGAGATATAAGTCATAGAGCCATCCTGTGTTTCTATTACTAGGATCCTTCCCCAGGTCACTCCTCTGGTTACGTCTTATCAGGTCCAGCACATTGTAACATTTTAGTTGCCAGATTTTATCGACTTTGTCCAAAGATTTACTACCATATAATTCACATGTTCGTCTAACCTCACTTTACCGCAAGCTAATTTTTTGTATCTCTTCGTAAACAGAAGGTAATCGTAGATAGTCATGAATTTTTCTAACTCTAACACACAATGGCGCCAAAATTGTTTCGGAACAATTGCTGAGCAATTATTTAATAACAATTACTGAGATCCTTTTCTGGAACTCTTTTTCTCTTAAAATTTTTTAGGTCATAAAAAAATAAAACCACCAGTTTTGGTCCATAATTTGTAATCCAAGAAATTTCAGTATAGTAATATTTTATCACGAAATCAAGGGAAAATATTACGGTAATCGTAACTCGAAAAAAATCATTTTCAAATTTACGTTAATATAAATTTTTTAAATTCATTTTCACAAGTAGAAAATATTCTGAAATTATTTTCCGTTTTTTTTTTTTAAATTTGAAAATATTTATCTCCTACATCATCATTAGTTATTTACTTAAATAAAAAAGATATGTCCACATTTATAATTAATAAAAATGTTATTTAATAGGTATATTAATTAAACATTAATATTCATTATAAAGTATATATTGTTTAAAATTGTCCAATATGAGAGTCACATTATGTAGGTTTTTTTTTTTTATTCTACGAGTATTGTGTAACATTATACGAAATTCGTGATGGAACGTTAGCACTGAAAAATAACTGCGACACAAGCGTTATCATAAGTAAGCTATTCTGAAAAAAAAATCTTTATTTAATTAAAAATATTATGGTAATTCTTTATTCATTTTTTCCTCACGTGTGTAATGTTTTTTTTTACTTCAACAAAAAAAGCTTTGCTAAATTAGAATTTTATTTTAATTTTATTCTATATTCTATATTATGTATATATATATATATATATATAAAATATAGAAGTAATGTTCCAGACCAGCTTATATTTGTTTATGGTTTATGAGAATATATTTTTCCATTAGACATAAAAATTGTATCGATCTCGATAAACCCAACTATTGCATTAAAAAGTCGATTAAATTCTTTCACATTTTTAGTATCTTTTTATTTCTATTGAAGCATTCTATATTCCGAAAATTGTGTTTATTTACTTCGTGAAGCTGTTGTTTGTCATATCAGCAGTTTATTACATCAGAATATATTGTTATTTAGAATAATAGTGGCAGGGAGATAATAATACCAAAGAACATTAAAATTTACGTCGTTTTGTACGAGGAAATGCTAAGCTTTACGTCATAAAAGTACGCATTCCATTCTTTCACAGTAATGAATTTTATTTTATGAAAAGTTTATTTATAATTTATGAACTATTATTGAGAGATCTATGTTTATTTCGTGTAATTTTTAAATCACAGAGGTAACATTTTGATGGAGATAAAATTTTCTTAATATAAATAAAAGTCATTCTATAAATGTACTCGTCGTATAAGGATATGTATGTATACATGTTCCATATTCCCAGTATAGTAGGGGCATCTCTACCGCAACCGCTGCAGGAGTGGTGAGGTGTGAGAACACTATTACATTTTCAAACACTATTGCATTTTGAAATTTATAGAACTTCCTAAAAGTTTCTAGAACACTTTGAAACATTCAAGATATTCTGAAAAATTAAAGAAGATTTTTTAACTGAAACACTAGACGAAAATGTTATTTTCAAAATGTTTGTACAACATATTTTGCAGCATTCCTGCAATAAAAAAGATCTCGAAAGTTCATTAACAATGTAAAAAATAAAAGGAAGGGTTAAAGTTATTAGTTGCTTCATTTGGAACTCAGGTGCAAAGTTAAAATCGAAGTGCGAGATATAAATTTTAGTTTCTTGTTAGTAGCCCACCGGGCTGGATTAATGCACCTGTCATAGCAAATCAGCAGATTTTATGAAAAACTAGAGTTCTAAGGTTCAAATCCTAGTAAAGGCAGTTACTAGATACCGATTTACTAGATACCTAGTAAAGGTAGATCGTGGATACCGATGTTTTTTGGTGATAGGGTGTTTCAATTAACCACATATTTCAGGAATGGTTAACTGAGGCCATTGTGCAAGACTACTCTTCATTTACATTCATACATATCATCCTCACTCATCATCTAAGGTAATACCGTACGGTGGTTCCGAAGGCTAAACAGAAAAATAGTTTCTTGTTAGTGAGTGAATTCCGATCATAGTGTTTAGTGAAATGTTTGACAATGTTATTAACTTTAGCATAATGAAAATTGTTGTAATCTAGATTATAATTTCATTATCTTCTCTGCTAATATTATTACAGTTTTTATGTTGAGTACTGCTTACCATTCTTAGCTTCGTTCTTACATTAGTTGTTAAGCTATTCGGAACAACTCCATTGTCAAAACTAATTGTATTGCTTCAAAAGTACAATTAGTATTGACAATGGAATGGTTCCGAAACGCGTTAACGATAAAAAAAATGAAGCTAACAAAGATAAGCAGTACTCAATATAAAATGTTTAGCATAGTTATTTGATGATTCCTAAGAGGAGACGTAAGTTTATCGGTCAAATTCAACGCAAACGACAGCAACGGATTGAAGATGTGCGGAAACGTACCCGAACATCGCTAGCGGCTTAATCTGAGGCCCAACAAGAACGTCGTCTTCAAGAAATGCGGGCACACGCTAGCATATCGGGAGCTACTGAATTTGAGGACAGTCGTGAACAATGTCTACAAGAAAAATAGGCAATCGCGTAGGATTAAATTAAATTGAAGAAATCTGATGTGGACACTGCATCTGTATACTTGCCCACTATTACACTTGCCAACAAAATTATATAGAATATGACGTTGTTTAGAAAATATCATATTTTTTACTTT
>JAAAKQ030080377.1:0-15071 GCA_010016005.3 Zanna intricata | reverse complement strand
AAAACATCATAGAAATCGGTCCACTGTTCGTATTTACCCGAAAATGACGGAAGTGGAATAGTAGGAAGTTTAATGTTATCGGAAATGTCGGGAATTTTGTGTTCTGAGGAAGAAGGGATAGTTTTTTAAAATATCAGCCTAGTCGTTTTTCTTTTTTCATTTCATAATGTCCTACTAGTTATCCCGTGCATTAAACTAATCTTTTCATTTTCATAGAAGACATCACATCCTAAACAGCTAAACTGGCTTACCTCTTTTAATATTTAATCCTTTTTTACAGTTTTTTATTTCACTGTTTATTCTCACCCTAAATGATTGAAAATTTGTGGAATACTTTCATTTTTTGTTCCAGCAGGAAAGTAGCCCTCTACAAACCATTCTCATTAACTTTCCATTACATCATATACCATGACGTCATCAAAAATAATTCCACTTATGTACTCATCTTCGCTCGGTGTAATAAGTAAAGTACATTCTTCTTTCCACTCTCAGTAAAAGTAATCAATAATATAAATTAAATATGGTAGGCGATAATAGGTATGCCTATCTCAATTTCCTTGTTCGTTTTCACTTGGTGAGGCAGTTTTCCCTTCCTGGAGTGGTGGTTTTACATAATTTTCTTATCGAAAAAATTAAGTGCAATGGACAGCTCCTTATCTGTAGTATATCCTACAACTTAGATCAGTTTATATTGTCAAATGCTAATGGTAGTAAATAACTAATTGTTGTTTATCACAACTTTAGAGAAAAATGTCTAATCTCTTTAAGTAAACATTTATTTATTCGAACTCTTGTAAAACATTTCTTACATGTTATTTTTGAGTCTGCAACGATAATTGATTATACCATGATCAACAACTATGATAATTATCACTGTCATTAAAATATATTTCAGAAACAAACAACTGAAACGGATAACACACATTTATTAATAATTTAAATTTTTACGTAACATTTAAGTTACTAGAACGGCATGATAAACACTTTCCAGTCATAGTCATCAGTAATTCTTCCCAGTAACGAGTTTCTTCAAGTTAAAAACACTTATTATATAGTAATATACTTTATTAATTTTGATGTAATTCGAATTTGAAAGCAATACCAATTAATTTGTCCATCTTTGGATAAGTATTTCCTACTGCCGCTTACTATATTCATTCCTAAATTACAGAAGAATTGAACATTCTAGTAACGTATGAAATAAAGTGATTCTGGGATCCTTAGGTTACATATAAAACATTCCTATATCGAATCTATGACGCACCCCTGATCTTCGATATATAAATAAATTTGCCTGCATAACGACTACTGCAATTGTGTGATATAACTACTTTGTAATTCTAATGTTGACGCGAGTGGTAGCATCTCGGCCTTTTATTCCAGAGGTCCCGGGTTCGAATCCCGATAAGGCATGGTATTTTCACACACGTACACATCATTCATCTCCATCCTCTGATGTAACTTAATTGTGGTTCCGGAGGTTAAAAAAAAAAAAAAAAAAAAAAAAAAAAAAAATTCTAATGTTTAGATTTAACTGTTCTTGAAGATCAAAAATAGGATTAATAATTTAAAAACTGGGCAAGCAGTTATACTGTTAAATTGCTTTCTATCTATCGCTTTCTACGAAATAATTTTTATAATTCTGAAAGATATGCACTTTTAGATTGATCAATTTTTTTTTAGCCCACCTGGCTGGTTTAATGGTTAACGCGACATGGAAAATCAGCTGATTTCAAAGTCAAGAGTTGTTTTATAAGGATTTGAATACTAGATCCATGGATACCGGTGTTCTTTGGTGGTTGGGTTTCAATTAACCACACATCTCAAGAATGTTCGACCTGAATCTGCACCAGACTACACTTCATACACATTCATATATCCTTTAATGTAATACCTTACGGTAGTTCCGGAGGTTAAAAAAAAGAAGAAAAAAAAGAGATTGATAAATTTATTTTTATAAATCTTTAATAAATATTCTACATCTTTTACTTCGAAAATTTCTAAACATGTAATATATATTAGGGAGGGATACATCAAAATCATATTGAGTTTGTTTAGAGGATGTCGAAGTAATTGTTAAGATCAAAATTATTTGTTACACAAATGGTCATCTAATATAAAAACATGCTTATTTTCTTGGCTGGAAATAAATATTGTTTTATTTAAATAAGTAAACTTAAATACTGAGAACTGTATACAGTAAACTAGCAGTTTAGAAAAAAAAAACTTTTAGCGATGTATATGAAATACAGTGAGCTTAATATTTTTGCGATTGTGTACTTTCAAAATTAGAGAATTTTAGCAGTTGTTGATATCCTGATCCTTAGAAGGAAACGTCCAACTTGTAGCGATTCCCATTGCCAGATCGTCCTCTACGTTTCTAGCCCTGTTAGATTATATTGGAGATCTGCTTGTGACCTTCCAATACTGATTACCTATCGCAGTCATCAGGTAAGCCTCATCAGGATGCCACCTCAATAGACATTTCCATCGGTAACTAATACACATATTTTGCCCTCGCTTAGTCTTCTTTAAACATATTCTCTCTTTTTTCCTACGTGTTTCCCTTACAACTATTAATTCATACGGAAGCGATAACCCCGTGCCTATCTCTATAAATACAAAGAAATTAAATTTAAAAAAAATTTCTATAACTTGCTAACCTTCATACATTGCAGTGAACTTTTGAATTAATTCTTCTTGAGTCATAATCTAATCCAAAATTGGCTTCAGACTCACATAACACACATAATACTTCTTAAAGAAACAACAACGAATTTTAAACTAGCATAGTCCCAAGCTCCACAAAATGTACATAACTCCGTATTACGAGTTAATACGGAAATATATTTAATTCAGTTAAAGCCACAAATCTCCAGTTATTTCAAGATATTTTATTTTCATTTCACTAAGCTTAGCTAGGTGAGAACTCATTTCCATTGATTCCTAAGCTCATTAAGGCAGTATTCCTAATTTACCTTTACAGTAATATATAAATTACTGTAACGTTTGATCTTGTCTGCTTTCGTGAGCGTAGTCAGTGCTGTCATCCTTCCACAAACAGCTCCTCGTAGATTTAATTAAGTAATAATGAAATTTTATTAACTATCAATATGGTGAGAGAGATTTATCATTTGCATGAGTCTTTCTTTCCTTCTGTTTAGCTCTCGGAACCATCGTAAGATATTGCTTTAGAGAATGAGTGAGGATGATATGTATGAATGTAAATGCAGTGTAGTCTTATACAATCTCAAGTTGACCAACCCTGAGATGTGTGGTTAATTGAAACCCAACCACCAAAGAACACTGATATCCACTTTCTAGAATTCAAATCCGAATAAAAGTAACAACTGTCTTTACTAGGATTTCGACCTTAGAACTCTCGACTTTGAAATGATTTGCAATGACGTGTTTAAACACTAGACCAACCGGGTGGGTTACTTGCATGAGTTTGGTTTTGATAAACTTTCATAATTTTATACTAATGTTATTTTTATGTTAATATCTACCTTGTGTACGTAACACGTCAAACGTATGACTCTTTATTCTTCTTGGTGAACATCTATCTATTCTATAAAGTTTTGTCTCATTTGTTTTTTAAACTTTTAATAGTGGGTATAACTCAGCCATTTCCTGATTTATTTATTCTCTCTAATACTGTATATTTTTACATCTTCTGAATATTATTCTGTCACGCAGTTTTAAATACAGTTTTCAATTTTTTTAATATAAATTAGTATACCGGATAAAATTGAAAAAAATAGTATCATACTAAAATAAGTATATAAAATATTTTGTACACATTATTTTATATATCATTAAACAGAAATCAGTCATAACTTAGAATTTGTGAGGAAACTAAGGAGACAGATTAAATAGATAAAATGACAAATATTATAGCTTATATTTCCAAAATTAGGTTGTATTCACAGTTACTTTATGTTTACGTATATTGATTAACATGGTCGTAGGCAAAAATTGATTGTTAGACAAGAAGTAGAAGTGCCGTTACTACAGCATCAGAGGTCCGGTGCAAGATAGAAAGAGACAAATATAATTCAGCTTAGGGATGGTAATAAGGGAATAAAGAAGTTAATTTCAGTGTGAATTAATTAACTGGATCTTGCCAGCTAGGGCTGTGGGACAAAGGACGACAATAATATGATAATGCCCAGAAGGGGCAGTGCAGTGGGCGCGCACTTTGATTACGGAAAACAAAAGATATCCCAGCCGTAAATTTGTGCGCTTTGTAGAGTAGAGAATTTACGTTGTGAATATGTATGTATATACTCTAATGTATGTTCGTGTGTGTCAGTTTATTTGTACGTGTGTACATATCTACGAAACCGGTAGTCGCCGCAATCGGACTCCTGCTCATTATTCCCGCTGCATTACAGATGTAACAACGTTACCGCACGAAAAGTCCCTCCTAGTCCAAATTTCTGTTAAATGTATTATCACATTATTTCATACTGCCGCAGCACAGTCGCTTTCTACCGTCCAGATCTCTTGACTAACAAGAATATTTTTTGCCTCTAGCTTCAGGCATAAATACTCAAACTGGTATTATCTCTTTTCATAACGTTCATCGCTTAATTTTATTTGAGAGGGACTATTAAAATTTATGTATTTTAATAGATGAACATGAATTTATGTAAATATTATTTTATTAAACAAATAAAACGTCGAACATTTATGAGCGAAACCTGTTTCGCTCATAAATGTTCTGTAAACAGAACTTTTTTCTGAAATACAATTAATAAAATCCAATTGTTTTGACTATAAAAAAAAAAAATAGCAAGTGAAGATAAAAACAAAACTAAATAAAAAATGTTCATTTATATTATCCTTATACAGGGGTACTTCATTTTATTTACTTATTTTCTGATCAAAATATATTTAATTCGTGAAGTAAGTGACAGTAAAATTTATTAAATTTAATGTACAAGTAAGAAACTCACATTGAATTTCAGGAATTTCCTTTAATGATATTTTTCATTTTAATTATCGTTATTTTTATATTAAACTAGCTGTTGTTTGCTGCTTCGCTCGCGTGGATTTTGGATTCCTTTCTAAAAATAGTTTTCAAAAGTAATACTAGATTTATGTTTAAATTCTGCTATAATTTAAAAGTTGATGTTTTAGTGGGCATATTGGCAAATTGGGTTATTAATTGGTAAGGATTTTGGCCTTTTTAAATTTCATCTAGTAGTTGTCGATGTATTGGGAATGTTCATTCACTGTAGATTTTACTGACAAGCAATGTTTAGCGTTCAAAAACGATGTGATTTTTATTTTAGGCATACGCTTAAAAAATCTATTTGAGTAATGCTTCGTAAATTACATTAGTGGTTTTCCATTTGGGTGCGAAAATAACTAGAAAGTTAGGTGATCTCAAGATAGAACAGGCCACGTAAGCTATCCATAAGAAGCAATCTTCTAGGGGTCAATTCCTGCCACCTTCGGAGTCTGCTGTGGAACTTTGCAATAGTCATGCCAAAATACAGCATTGGGGGGTAACTGAAAGTTTTTGAACTTTTAAAGGTATTCTGATGGTATAAAAAGTATTTGGGAATAAAAATCAACTCCTACTGGCCACAACTGGTTGCAGTGTAGACTCGATCTCTTATCTATGGAGGAGAGCTTTTACTTGCAACTGGTGCATTGCAGATCCTTTACTCTTGGAATACCAGAAGGAATTAAAGTGTTCAAGAATAGAACGGCTTAGTGGACCGCCTCGTCATTCTATTATGTCTACTAACTCTTAGTGCATTTATGCTTTGTGGAAGAAATCATTCCCTGTCTTCTGACAGACATTAGACAGTGCTGTTGTTTGGTATTAAATAAATAGCACGCGGCCGGCCTCCATGGCGCGAATTGTAGCGTCTCGGCCTTTCATCTGGAGGTTCCGGGTTCGAATCCCGATCAGACATAGGATTTTCACACACGCTATAAGTCATTCATATTCATCCTCTGATGTAATACCTAAGGTGGTTCCGGAGGTTAAAAAAAATAGCACGCGAAGTTCGATTAGGTGATTTGGTAGGGTGCGAACGTGTTTGCAAAAGCTCCTGAATCACAGAACTGGTTTTTTTCTTTGTTGATGTTTGTGTTGTTAGTTTAGTGTTTTTACGTCGAATTCTTGTTGAATTTCGACGAAATGTTGAATTTCTTGTCGAGTTCTTGTTGAATTTTTGATAGTTTTGTTTTCATCCTTACCTAACGTTGCTAAGGATTGTTTGTTTTGGTAATCTAGTGCATTTGTTTACATCTTGGTTTGTTTTGGCTTTGAGGCTTTCTACTATGTCTGAGGATAATGAGGATAGTGGAGAATACGAGAGAGATTTCCCGTCGCTTACAAAGGGATCCGGTAATGAAATGAGTTGGGAGTGGTGACTAAAAAAATTTTCTTAGAAGTGGATTTGAGACTTTCTCCACCGGTTGCGGAGTAGAAGAAAAAGCTGCGGGCTGGGGATAAAAGCTCCTTGTCATTTATTGAGGAGTTGCCTGATCGGGATCCTTGTGGCCCACGCCAGGCAATGTTGCGGATGGAAGGAGACAATGGAGACAGAGTCTGTGTGTTCGAAGGAGGACGTTCGAGGGGATTTCATGCGGAACTTACATGAGGTATTCGACATCATTGGTGAGTTGCCAGAATCCAAGCACGAGGATTGCGATAAAGAAATGTTTTAAGGCTTAAACGGCAGCTTCAATTGACTACATGGGATAATTTTCGTGATCCGCCAGTCCTGGCGGAGAGTGCCTCGCAAAGCAGGTATTTATGATAGCCGCAGGGGATCTTAAGGACATGGCTTTCCAGACTCCGGATGGGGGTCTTGAACGGGCTGGGACCTTCTCGGGTTATGAACTCCCACGGACAATTGAGGATGGTAATACTGAAGGGAACTTGATCGGTTGATTCTGTGGAGTAGCCAGAGGATGTTTTTCGGTACCTGGGTACTTTGGCTACCTGGATGGGACGTTGAGTTCCTGCCGAGGTAGTTTAAGGGAATGCACCCTCAGATCGGGACTAAGTTTACATTTAATTGGGTCTGGCTCCAGGGAGGCGGTAAACAAAAAAAAACATTAATAAACAGATAGCACATTCACGTAATTATTCTGTATATTTATTTGCCACATGTTCTCTGTCAGAATAGATTATGGATGTATGTTCTGCTAAGAAATTCACGACTTTATCGAGGTGAAAAGAGATGGCGATTTTATTGTCAAAGACGGATTCGGGATATTCTTCGCTACCAATTTTAACTAGTTTGGAGAATTGATCTGTAGACACATCACCTTGCAATGAAGTCTTATATTCTTCTTTAGAGACAGTTTATTACAAAATGTTTTGATTTTTAGTTTTTGAATTCGACATAGTTGGCAGTACATGTAACGTTTTCTTACGTGCGTGTAAATATATCCGACTTTGAATCTCACCATGGAATTATCGTCATCATGAGGTGATCTGTCTGGCAGTAGGTTCGTTATGCTACAGCGGTCTCAATCTATTTCTACCCAATTTTTTTCTTGCAGTTTCCAATTTTCTTTCTGTTAATTTCACATTTTTCTTTCCTCACTTCTTTTCTCCTTCTTTTGACCTTCTAATGCAGTTCTGGAAATTTTTAGGACAAGTACCAGCACTGCCAATTCCACTGTCATGATAAACTAAATTACCACTAAAGTCTTTGACGTGTTTCGAAACGGTTAACTCAAAACTACAAAGATAGCATAATTAACATTTGACATAATTTAAACTACTGTTTCTAACTGGAGACTTAATATCAAATACGGGATGGAAACAAAACTTTCGTTCGACAGTAAAAATTCAAAATCTATGCGTCAGCCGCTAAAAAAAATCTTTACCGCCTTAATGAGAAAAAAATTTAATATCTTAATTACGTATTTGTAGAAAGGGTTTATTGGTATACAGTGTGTGGTTGTACAGGGAGGAGGTTATTAAATGTTGAAATGATTTAACAGAAGTCTACAAAACCGTATCAGTGAAATCACAGCCAGCTCGTTTTTTTTTAATATTATAATTAGGAATCATAAAATGTTTCAAATCATATTGTAGCCTTCTTTTATAAAGCAGGTATTAACAGAGTATGGCAAACCTTTTAACAGTTAATCATGACAGTAATGTCATCAAAACAATAATCATGTAATCAAAAGAGTAATGTAGCAAGATTATGAATTTAAGTTTCATCAAGAGTTATCATGCAATCTGAAAAAGCATTAGCTTTCACTAAAAGCCATTGTTTATGTTCCAATAAATGTGAATTTGGGTGTCAGTGATTTTGAGTCGACTGTCTCGGAACCCACTTCGAACACGTTTTGCGAAAATTCAGCTTATCATGGGTAATAGAACGGACAATACCGATACTTGCACTACAAATTTCATCATTATTTATGATTCTATAATTTTTTAGTATGATTATTACCCGAATTTGCAAAGCAACAGTCGAAACTTTCACTGGTATTGCTCTACGATAAAAATCGGTGTCAATTGTTCTGCTGGATTTAAACTGTTCGATTTACTTATTAAAATTTGCACGAGCAATATACCATTTATCCTTTTACAGTTTTAACATACACGAGTGAATTTCGGCCGGTTTTACCCCTTCAGAAAATAAAAATCTTACACAACTTTTACATTCTTACGATCATCTACGGTACAAGTTTCAAGCGAAGCCGATATTTCGAAATAAACCAAAAATTTATAATAATGGAATTTTTTTTTGAAAGGTTGACTTTTTTACGGCAGAGGACAACTTAAATGTCGAAAAATTTTCATTTAATCTATTAAATAGCACTTCTGCTATTGCCATTTCTACTCTATATCCATAAAGGATTAAAAAAAAATTGACTTTTTAACTCTGTGATAAAAAATGAAAATTACTTCTTTAAACGAGGAATTGATTAAGAAAATAATTTATAAAATATGTAAGAAAAAATTTCAGTAAAATAAACAAGTAAAAACAAAAAAAAAACTTATTGTACTCTTATTTCAAGTGTGAGACTTTGGTTCTTCCTAATCCTTTGGTAAGGTTTGACAGCCCTTCTGATTCTGATAATGTCCTATATTGAAACAATTTGAAAAGTAAAATGAATATGTTGAAACTGTAGAAGTTAACTTTCAAGTTGTAATATTTTCAATTAAAACCTTCTGATAAGAATTAAACAGTTTTCCATATCTGGTAGCGCCTCATTTAGAAAAATAAACATAAAAAAAAAATATTTTCTGTCTATAAATTAAAAAATGTAATGTGGAGGAATTTATACAAGTTTTAATTCAACTTTAAATGTATATATCAAGTTTTTGAAGCAGGAGGGTCTTTTTAATCTAAAAATAAAACGTACGTGAGTCCATCCTTTTTTAGTTACCTGCTGATTATCTCTCGACTTATGAGTTTTATTTTTGTTTAAACACTTATTTACAATCTATTAATTTACATATGCACTAGCTGAAATGTCATGATTTTTAGTTAAAGTGTGTTCTTGAAATACGAAATCAAAAAGTTTTTAATGGAAATTTTTAATAATTTTAAATTCATGGAACTTCGAAATGTTTTTAATTAACAAAATAATTTAACATTATAATTTGGGAACGATTCAGTTTTTGACCTCTAACAATACATCCCCCCCTTTAATACGAGTGCTATTAAAGCTGGAAGATTAATAATAAGTTAAAACCTTACGTAAAAACATAATTAATGATAATTACAATAATAACGTTGAGAAACCATGTTAAAACTAGAGTTATTATAAAATCGTCTCGATTTTAAAATAAATGCATTTTAAAACAATATTATATGTGTTTAAAAAAAGGTATTGATTCAAAAAAATGATCAGAACAAAAAATGTTTAATTTGCTACTTGTAAATTTTTTTGCAAACATTACAATTCGAAATATTCAAATGGTTATTACTTTAATTTTATTTTTGGAGTGGTTATTTACTTTCTCTGCGAATATAGGTAGAATAGTTATATTAAAGGTGAAAATATTGGTGATTATGTCAAAATGCGGTATCGGGATTTTTGCAAATCTTTATGTCTTAACGATAAATTAGTTATCAAGACAAAAAACGACGTACCTGATGTATACTTTTAACCTGATATATCTTAAGATTGACCAAACCGAATTTCTTCAAATTTGGCTCTAATATTACTATATATGTTGATTATATTATCTTTTCAAAATTCGTTAATAGGAGGATATCGCAAAGAAATCAATTTCGATTTTTTTTCCAGAGATATTTTAAAGAAAACTTTATTAAAACAAATTCATCTAGAATTTATATATAAATAATACATTTTTTTTTTCAAAATATAAAATCCCCACCTCTTTAGAATGAAATATATGTTTTCTGTTCTTTGCTCTTTCTCCCTTCGATTATAATATTGTTCAAAAATATTTGAAAACATTTCAAAATGTTTATACTTCATAAATATCAGTTTTCATTTATATATAGTTATCAAGAAATTTCTACAGTTTAAAAAAAATTATAGACCCGTACGTAAAATGCAGAACATGTTACATAAATTTTTTAAAATTTTACTTTTTTTTTTAGGGGATGTTAGATTTAGAGAAAACTTTATTTTATCAAATTTGTTAATCTTAACGAAAGTATGAATATTTTTAAACCATTTTTTTCTTAAAATGTAATCCCCTCCTTAAAAAAAATATAAATATATTATTTTGTTTTTCTGTTTTTAGGCTTTTAACTTTTTTTAATATTTATCATTAATTAATTAATTTTCTATTTTTCAGGTTAGATTTAATATAAAGCCACTAAATCTACACCTTAATTTAGGTCCAAAAATTACACTTTGGCTTCATATTACCGATTGCCAGAAATCAGTACGAAATCGATCGCCAGCCGACATTTGCAAACGAAGCATTTCCGAAGTGTTTATGTATTTTCACCAGTAAAACAATTCTTTCGTCCTTTTCTGTTTACCTTAGGAACCACCGTAAAATATTACTTAAGAGAATGAATGAGAATGATATGTATGAATGTAACATATAACTGATTTGGGATGACGAGTCCACTACCTGACCAACCGGTAGATGTAGTGGCTATAAAAGACTAAAAAAGTTACACTTTACTAAAATAAAATAGCCAGTTACGGGACTGACAAACAAAAGTAAAAACTTAAGACAATGAGTACCGATCATTGTATAATAATTATATTTGATTCTATTGCTGATTCTAATGTATGTGACAATTCATTTAAAAGGACTTAATAGACTACTTAAGAAATCCCACTTCTAATATAGTGTAAAGGTTAATTAAATAATTTGATAATAAAAATTAAATTGGTTTTCTTTATTAAATAAATTATAGAAAACATATAAATTTTAATAACGAATTACTATATATATATTTTTTTACAATTTATTATTATATTATATTCTATTTCTGTAATGTTTATATTATTTGTATAATCATTATCTTCTAAAATTCCTGTAATATTTATGTTATTTGTATTACCAGATTCTTTAAAAAATGAAACAATTAGTTTATGATTACTAAAATATGAAATAAATACTCTTGAATGAAATCTATCCAAATATCTTGTAAATTTGCTATGTTATTTTTACCCGAATTTAAAAAATTATTTTAAAAATAATTTTATATAAACAACATAGCAAACACTTTAATACGTATAGGTATACACTACCATATTTACAAAGCAACGCGCTCCGAATAACTACAACAGTCTTTCTATTCCGTATTAATGTATACGTACATGCATACTAGTATACAGAAAGAGATAGAAAGAAAGAGAAGTGTACAAATCACCGACGGATCATGGATGTTTTTTCTCCTACCTCTTATTCTTTTTGTTTTTATATGCATATATGTATAAATTGTCGCCCCATATCTTTCTCTCCTATATATATGCTTAGCATCTCGTGACGATTTTTGATTATGAATCGGATATTTTTTCTCCTTGAAAAAATTTATCACAAAAGTGTACTGCACAACAAATAAAGTTTTCACTTCAAAAAGATTTTTCTTTAAATATGGTAGCCGTTTATTTATCTAGTCATGTTCATATATGTATATGAAGTTCTATTAACCCACCGGGTTGGGTTAATAAAACAAGTCCTGAAAGTTTATTACATTCTTCATGAATCACTATATATATATATATATGGTTATGCTCATATGCTTATATATATATATATATATATATATACTCGTATATATTACATAATATATATATATATTTATTTAATCTTTAAACTATTATAAATATTAATAATTCACTCATTAAAATATACCTTTTTTAAAACCACTTACATTTTTATAAAAATACAAGAGAGAGTAAAAGAAAAAAAATGAGAAATAATTTTTCTGTCTTAGGTTTATCAATTTTTAATTTAAAGAAATAAAAGTATAAAGTAATTTTATCATTTTATATCTGTAACTAGGGGCTTACATATATTCTTTTAACCTGATCTGATTTTCTTTCAGTTTTCTTATCGATAAGAAATTGCTTCTTTTTAGCCTAAATTTATCAAAGTGTACATATATATATATATATATATATATATATATATATTAATTTTCGAAGATAATACATATCATTTTAAACAATTACCTGTATGTGACCTGATGAATATCATGCTGTAAACGAAAATACGAAAAAATAAATTGAGAGAAAAATAAATTCAAATCATATAAATAAAGAACAATTTAAAACGTTACAAAATAAAAAATAAAAAAAATTATAATTAGTCCATTTTTTTAAGACTAAAGATAAAAACTAAACGAAAAATTTAAGCCAAATTGAAAACCTTCTCTTTCTTTACTGATGCTGATTAGAAAAGGTTTTTATATAAGCATTCACTTAGTTTTAATTTTAAATTAGAAAAATTATAAATAAAATTTCACAAAAGGCAAATCTATAAATGAGTGTTTTATTCATTTCTTTTTCCATTTTTTATTTTTTATACTGGCTAAATTTTACTTTTAGAACAGAAACAAAGGACGTTGAAAATTATTTATTCAATTCCTTTTTTTACAGCTTCTTAATTATTTATATTTGTTATTCTAATTTTTAGCTCATTTACGTTAGATCTTTAATAGTATTTTTACAGTCAATTCAACATTACTATATCCATTAAACAAATTTGCGTATAGATTATACCTGCTAAATAATTTTTTTTCTTTTATTATTAATTATATTATTTTTTGAGAATTTATTTAACTGTAATTTATCTAGTGACGAATACAGCTTACCTATTACTTCTTTTCTGCATAGAGACTGAACAAAAAATCTCATTTAAATTTAGTTCGATATGTTGCTCCAGTCGTATCCTCATTTAAACAACAGATTTAAAATCATGTAAGTTTTGTAAGAAACAGAATATAAAAAAAAAAAAAATTCATTATACAGATATATGCTAATATAATTTTCTCTTCTTAATAAAAATGAAACTGTAGTAGAAATATGTTACTTATACCGATCTCAATTGAAACTCCCACTTGTGTACATAATTTTATTTTAATCGATCGATTTGTTTCCAGGACTAGGTCGCTGAAGAAAATTGGTCGTCCTATTTCTAGAAAAATGATGTGTCCCTGGAGATACTAAGCTCTTCTTAGTGAATTGAAATGAAATCCTCTGAATATAAACTCAACATCTCATCTGTGCTAAAAGTATTCAGCTGAAATTATGTTTGGGATTTTAGGTAAGAAAAAAAAACTACTGCCATGAAATTTTTTTTCCTGTAAAATATTAAATATGTATTTATAAAAAATTTCCGATATACCTTTACAACTCCGTTATTTTTTACTCTCGGTTAGAATCTTCTATATCTTTTTTACTCTCAGCTAGAATTACTGCCTCATCCGCATCTTTATATTTTCACCTGGCACTGTTGCTCCGGATCTAAATTGTTCTTCTTCTTTAATATCTTTTATTGTTCTATGTAAAGATTAGAAAGCACTGGGGATAGGGAACGTCCTTATCGTACTCCCGTTTTTATTACTGCTTCTTTCTTATGCTCTTTGATTATTACTGTTGCAGTTTGGTTCCCGGAAATATTAGCAATTGTTCTTCAATCTGTGTACCTAAACCTTAATTTTTTTTAAAAATGCTGTACGTTTTATTCCAGTTTACGTTATCAGATCCCTTTTCTAAGTCTAAAAATGCCTTGTATGTTGGTTTGTTTTTCTTTAAAATTTCTTCTACTACTAATCTGACTGGTAAAATTGCTTCCCTTGTTCGTATATTTTTCCTGAAGCCATGTTGGTCTTCTAACAATTCTTCCACTCTCGTCTCAACTCTTCTGTTCAGAATTCTAGTTAAAATATTTGAAGCATGAGTAGTTGAAGCTAATTGTTCTATATTCATCACATTTATCTACTCCTGCTTTCTTTGATATCATGACAATATCACTCTTTTAGAAGTCTGACGGAACGTAAATATTACTTAACAGTTTGTATAATCTATCTATCGCTTCCTCACCTACACTGCGCAGTAATTCTGCTGGTATCTCGCCTATCCCAGGATCCTTTCTGCCATTCACATCCTTTAATGCTCAATAAAATTCAGATATCTATGATGAACTCCCTTTTCATCCTCCTCAACTTTCTCTTCTTCCTCTATAACACTTTTAATTCATTTCCTCGGTAAAACTCTTCAATATACTCCACCCACCTATCGATATTTCTATTCGTTTCGGTAAATCGGTGAACCATCTTTATTTAATACATTATTAGATTTTAATTTATGAACCACAAATTTCTTCTTAACTTTCCTGTTTGCTCCCTCTATTTTACCATAATTTCTCTTTTAATTTCTGAACACTTTTCTTTAATCCACTCTTCTTTCGGAATTTTCACTTTCTGTTTATAATATTTTTTACTTGTCGAAAGGTCCTTTTACCTTCTTTATCCCCCGACGGGGAGTCTTATTCATTAAGACTTTGGGGGTTGGCGTCCCCACGGCCCTAGCCTCTGCAGCTTTTCTTCATACCACACATTGAGCTGCAGAACACTTTACACTATACACATACTCTACATCAAGAACACTACGCAATTTACAACATA
>JAAAKQ030080355.1:0-15071 GCA_010016005.3 Zanna intricata | reverse complement strand
ATAAGCGTCAATGTCTATGGTTATGAGGAAGATAACGATCGCGTATATCCGGTACGCATTACCGAACATCGCGATCGTTCCAACTGCATACACCTATTGCTGCTTACAGAGGAGACGAGAGATAAATTTCACTAGTGCCTTCTTAATACCAAACCTGGTAAAAACGGGCTATCTTGTCTTCTTACGGGTCTCACAAAGAGCCACTCTAGAAGTGAATATTGCCCCTACTGTTTGCACCGCTTCAGCTCATCAAACCTACTTGTCGCTAAACAAAATTTAGAAAAACAGTTGATTGAGTGTAGGCAACACGGTGCACAACGGGTAGAGTTACCTAATCCCTATAGTGAAAAAGAACGCTTAATGAAGTTTAGGGACTATTCGTTCACACTTCACGTTCCCTATGCGGTGTATGCAGATTTTGAGTCATTTGTACACCCGTTGGACACTGCCACCCCTAAACCCAATGCAAGTTATATTGATAAGGTAGCTTCCGTCCAGTTACGCCTATGTAATCGTCGATGAGGAAGGAAAGATATGTCAGGAACCTGTAGTCTACCGGGCTAGAACCGATGGGGAAAATATCGTTGAAAAAATGCTGGATGAAATGCTCGCACACGCCGATAGATTACATAAGATTATGGACACCGAAAAACAAATGGTGATGATCACCGAAGACACTGAATCATTTGAAAGGGCTACCGAGTCATTGCAAATTGAACGACAATCGAGTGCGTCATCACTCGCATACCACAGGACGGTTTCTCGGCGCTTGCCATTACGAGTGCAATTTAAATTGTAAACGTGTCGAGCATATTTCGGTATTTTTTCATAACCTACGCGTGTACGATAGCCACCATATAGTTAAGCTTTGGAAAAATACAAGAACAAACACACAAATAAAGTGTATCGCCAACACATCCGAGCGATTACAGTCACTGTCCATCGGTCCATTGAGGTTTTTGGACACCTTACAATTTCCTTCGTGATCACTCAAAAAACCTGTACAAAATCTTGATAAGATCGTGACGACAAAGACGCTGTATTTAAAAGATTGACGGAATGTTAATCGCTAGCACAGAAAAGGGATTGTTTAATCCGTAAAGTCGTCTATCCTTACGAGTACATGACCGATGTGAAAAAGTTTTCCGAAACCCAACTTCCATCTCAGATGGCATTCTATAGTACGCTAAGAAGAGAGAACATAACGGACGAAGATTACATCCATGCTGTAAACGTGTGGGAAAAATTTAATTGCAATACATTAGGCGATTACCACGATCATTCCTTCTTAGCGACGTATTATTGTTGGCAGACGTATTTGAAAACTTTCGAAGTACGTCTAAGCAATACTACGGTTTGGACCCCTGTCACTTTTATTCTACGCCCCATATTACTTTGAATGTCATGTTAAAATACACCCGTCAAAAATTGCAACTACTGACCGACATAGAAATGCATGTACTTGTTGAAAAAGGCACACGAAGCAGTATGGCTATGATTTCAAACAGGTACGCCAAGGCGAACAATCCAATGCAACAAATAATCCAGGCGCAACAATGGTGTGCGGAAAACTTCGACACGCACAATAACTCGTCACTTTGTTGAGACAGCATCAAGGAAAACGTACCGATTGCGTTCGAGCCGATTGTTCCTCGAAAGATTATTGTACTGTAAAGCTCAATCTGCTACAAGATGCCGCTTGATACACATCATCACTTAGAGATCGCTGGAATTTTACTTCTAATCTTACATTTTGGCTTATTGCCTGGAGTGTTTACGATGTGTCTACTCGAATGTGTAGAAACGTTTGTAACAATCATGGATGATTTTACAAATATAAATAGAAGAACAAGGAATAACATAAAAAAATAAATAAAAATTAAAAAAAATGAAATTCGAGTGTTTTATAATATGCCTTCTGGGGAGAGATTTCACTTATGACAAAAAAATCTTAACGCGCCACGGTTGCTACCTCCTGGGTGGTGTGTAAATGCAACCAACAAAAAGTTTCAAACGGACCTTATTTTTTTTAATTCCGAACGCAGTTTAATGATGGACCTAGATACTGCAGCATCGGTGTGGACAGTTAGATTTTTCCATGTCGGCGTATACGGTCATTGCGTCATTTAACGAAACTTAAAACCGCTGCGTTTCCACAGGCTACAAATATAGACGAGGACGTTAATCGTTTCAATACGGTTAGAGAGCATTTCAATTACGCAGCCACGTATAATGAGATTCACAGTGGAATACATGATTATTTAGATAGTTTACGAATCGATACTGTAGACGGTTACATTATACTACTTTCAGAATTGTTGTTGCTAATGATATGATGATAGTGGAAAATAAAACTTACCGAATTGGTTTACGAATTGAAGTCGATTGTAACGAACACTATCGTATGCAAATATTGTTTTATGATGTTAGCAATCAAACATTCAAATGAACAGTATTCGGGTCAACACGAACAACATAGTACAAAAGTCGTATTTCGGTCGCGGATTACGCGATTACTTATGTATATGTGAATTGGTTATTGGAATCGTGAGATGACTTAAAGCAATGATTAGTCGAAACAAATTTGAATTGCACTGGGACAACCAGTGCGCGTGTACAGTTATAGGTGAAAAAGAACTAGATAAACTATAATGTAAAATTTCAAAGCTTGGTATGGAGAAATCGGATGACGAATGTACTGATCGATTTGCGTTGCATTCGAGTGTGGGCGCTACAAGTGAAAGGACGCTATATCTTTCGTAAACGTTTTCAACGACAACCATTGTTTTATGAAGAAGTTACCCAATAAAAAGGTGACCGATATTCGTGTGGGAATTTACTATGTAGTGTTGGATATTAGAAAGATATATACATTAAACTGTAATTTCAGATTATTGTCATCTTATACGATTCTTCTTCTTCTGAAAATAAATCGTATTGCTTTAAAATGTTATTATCAAAACGGTATACAAACCGATTTACCGAAGACGAAATGAGCGTTGTACAACGTCATTCGTTCAAGTTGACTTATGGTTTAAAAGATGATCAATTCACTGAAGATTTAAAATTAAGTTTGTAGAAATAAAAATCCGAGTGTTTTGTATACCTACTGGGGAGAGATTTCACAATAAAAAAAATTTCAACGCACCATAGTTGCTACCTCTTAGGGTGGAGGGGATACGCAACATTTGTTTTAAATTTTTTTCCGTTCTCTATTCTTGGAACACCGGATGTGGTCTTCATAAACAAGTTGCTTTGTAATTATTTTTCCCCTATCAACGACTTGTGGTTGCACGTGTTCGTAGCGTCAATTCTTGGAAATAATCCGTTACTTATTTATCGCGTCTATTCTTGGAACACCGGATGTAGACTTGATAAGCATATTCAAATTTTTGCTTGTGATTTGAATTTAATTAGCGTTCACTGCTGTGTTCTTTTAATAAGGAGAAAAAACGATTCTTTATCACATTTATTCTTGGAACACCAGATGTTGCGTTGCTTTAACGGATGTACGTGTGGTTGATAAGCGTGAGAAAACTTGTTCGTTGTCAATATCTGTGGGTATAAATAGCCATCCGTAACCGTTCTAGTCTCATTCCAACGTGAACTCTTGCTGGAAATACGTTGCAAGGTAAACAGAAAAGATTTGGTTGACCATTTGAACAATAGAGTTGTCGCAACATCTGATGAACAAAAAGGTCTCCAGTCTTACCATCGGTAAACCATATGAAATAGTGTGACTGAGAAAAATAGCAACAGGTTATGATAAAAGTATTATCTGTCGCATACAAGATGGTAATGAAAAGGAACCGACTGCTTTCAATGTATTTCTTCCAAAACGCTAAGCTGCTACTCTACTAGAAGACGAATATGAAGAGATGGTAAAAATGAAATTGAAGCTAGTTTTTAAACGATGCGTTGGAAATACTTTCGATTTGATGTTTCGATAGGAATTCACTGGTTGGTAGCTCATTATTAAAAGGCCCTATTCAGGGCCGCCCTATACCCCCATTCACTAAGTATGTGTTACTCTCTTGTTTGTTTTTTGCAAAAAAATAATCAATAGTTGTTCAAAAAAGCGTTATTGGATGATAGGTCCCAAGGCCTTTACCGAGATTTGAGTGTTAATATAGACACAATCAAATTTTGGTATAAATGGTGAGGGGGCATTAAATTGATGTAGAAGTTTTGGAGAGGATTGTAAAAAAAGTGGTGGGGAGGAGATTATAAGTATGATGTAATTGAGTGAAAGAGTTCATTCTATGAGAGACTTTGAGCTGTAAACATTGTTGTCGCTATTGTAGTTGCGTTTACCCTTAGTTATGGCTCTGTTCAAAGAAGTAGATGTTTGTGTCGGTGATAGTCACCTGAAGCCAGTATATTTTAAATCAAAACAAAGTTACTTATATATTGACGATTTACCCGATCACATATTCGATAAAAACGGTGATAACGTGATTGTAAAGTTGTAATTCAATCAATACAACGACGGGAGAAGAAGAACGTATTATTGCGAATTCAAATGCGGTGAAAACAGGATCACACTTATACATGATAAAGAGGTACTCTTTTCTGGGTGCTATGGTAGCCATGGTAACAGCAAGGCGTTCAAATTAAACGATTCGCCTAATAAATGTTGGACGCGTCGACGTTAAATGACCTTACTACATCTTAGACAAATAACTACTATGTGTGAATGTGTATTTAGCAGAGAAAAAAATAAGAAGAAGATTATTAAACACTTGTGTTGCGTCCGATTGTGCAGAAGAATCGAGGTCCAACGACGAGACTGATGTTGATACGCATTCGCTTTTGGTCGCGTACGATACGGTTAAATATTCCGATATCGATTACGTTAAAACCGATCGGTATTATGGAGGATGGCATCTAAGTTTATTTCATTCTGCATAAAAATTATACAAAAGCGGAAGAAGAAAAGGAAAACCAACAACTTCCGCCGATTAGAGTTTTTTAATATATATACTTAAAAAAATCTTTTCACTACTACCAGTTTGTGATGTGCAACAAAGAAGAAAAGATGTATGATGACGCTGAACTGTCTTGTTATAAGATCAGCTTGCAAACTGCTATTAACGAAGTTTGACATGTATACGGTAACGCTGTTCGGTCTTTGCAAGCTTTAAATTTGCAAATTATTCTTAACGCTATTGTAACGCGCCGTAACTCAGTGCGTTATAAACCTTTTTTTGAAATACAACTACGTTATATTGAAGAAAAAGATGAAACTTATAAGTTTTTGAAACGGATCGGTACACTGCTACCAAGAAATATTAAAATCATATGTTTTTGTCCGAAAGCGAACGCTCAAGAAGAGTATGATGACTTACCGTTGTCATTATCGTTCACATCCTCAGGAACTTCAACGTGTTACATGGAAGTAGTAGAGATGAAAAGACGATTTTAAAACTGTTCTTTTCAGGTCTACAACACAAAATTATCACACACACACAAAACAAAAAAAACTTTAAACCCCCATTAGATGCACTGTACTGATTTTTTATTATTACAGTGTATTTAATGTTGTGGTTTCAAGGCCCGTAGCATGATTTGATAATGGATTTTTCCACTATCAATTGTGTTACAAATGGTGAGGAGAATGTAAAAGTTTCGCATACATAAATGAATTTCCTGATGGGCGCTAACAATTATTCGTATTGTCGTGCTTTAATTAAATAATATTTCTTTGGCAAATGTATCACACATTATCCTTATATGGGGTTGTTGTTCATAACATCACGGTTTTGTAAACTAGTATCTTGAATTTGTTTCCAATTACAAAAAAACATACCTTTTCTAAAAATTAAATAAATGAGTATTGTATGCCTAATGGGGAGAGATTTCACTCTTAAAAAAAAGAAATATCAACGCGTCACGGTTTCTACCTCTGGGGTGGTGTGGAAACACAACCTTTTTTCATACAGAATACAAGTCTATTTATTTTTTTGTTTTGGAGTAATTTTCATACAATCCAACTTAATTTTTAGCCTATATTTTAAACCATTAATTTATTTTTTTACAACCAGTACTTTTTATGTTAGACAAACGAGTGTTTTGTAGGCCTATTGGGGAAAGATTTCATTCTAAAAAAATTTTCAACGCGCTGCAGTTGCTACCTTCTGGGTGGTGTGGAAACGTCACTATATTTTTTTACAGTTCAACGTCATTGCCTTCTGGTGTACGAGCCACGGCGGGGTCCTTTGGTTGCGGGTGACGACTCCCGGTGCTGCGGTCACGACTACAAGGATCATCCTCGAGGTATATATATATCACACACACGCGCGCACACACACACACAGATGTAATGTATATTGTACAACGTCAGAAGATGTTTGAAATATATATTTACTTCATTGCCTTCTGGTGCATGAGCCACGTCAAAGTCCTCTGGTGGTGGGTGACGACTCCCGGATCTGCGGTCACGACTACAAGGATCATGGTTACTACGACTACAACGTATAACAAAGATGGTTGACGTATATATATATATTAATATTTAAACACAAACAAAGATGGCTACACACACAGCTAGTATAAGTTTTACTTTTTTCGCAACTTATATACAAGAAATTTCAATCAGTACAACAGGGAGCGCTGTAACCGATCGGTTGAAGGCGTCAGTAAACCGCGTCCCGTCGTAACCGGGTTCGAATCCTACAGAAACCAACTTTTTTTTACTTTAAATATTATTTATTTATTCAATTTTCCCGCCGTAACTTAACACATGATCGGCAACAGTAATACCAACTTCACAAAAATAAATTACATCTAATTAAATTAATTAATAAATATTATTTAAAGTGAAAAATATAAGTAGGTTGCACCCCTGCAGAATTTTAATCTCCCGCTACAGGGTAAAGGGAAATTCCCTATGGGAAAAAAGGGAATTTCAAACATGGTGGACGGCGGCACTAGCGCTCCCTGCAGAAGAAATGAGGCTAGTTGACGCCGCCCTCCTACTTATACATTACTAGTATCATTCTCTTCTTCCGCCACATCCACCGCTGAATTTTGCTTTTGCTCTGGTTATGTTTGTAACGGCTAACGTGGCAGTGTTTTATGTCTTTTAGGCGCCGTATTTCACCCTTCCCAAGAGCAATTACATAAAATTCCCCGTCGGCGTCGGCACTTTTTGTATTTGCGCTGTATGTAGCATATACAATTTTGTACAGTTTACAGGCCGCTTCAAACATGTCTATATCGTAATCCCATCTTTTTACCCGTTTTTAAAATTTGTATTCAGTCCGCAGTACTGTTACTTTGAAATACGTAATTCGATATGCAATAGAACATTTCATAGAACGAGTTCTTTATTCTTAATCTAAGCCTCTACCCCTCTATTTGTTAGACCTGTTAAAAATCCGCTTCCTCGTTTACGACTGAAGTTTTGAACTTCTTCACTCGACTCATATCGGAACAAGATTGAAAGGTTTATAACTATTCTTCATGGTATTCCTTATTATGTACTACAGAATTATTTGGCCAAAATGGTGAACAACCAGTTTGTCTTAATACTTCATCGTAAGTATGAACAAACTGAAAAGATTTTCATCACCGTATCCCTTTTGCCAGATTCGATGATTGTTCAGATAGCTTTTCGTTTGGAAGAACCTTCCTTTGGTATTTGACCATTTTCGTTAAAAAGATATCTTTCAGGCATTCAATTTTTCTGTTCTGATGAAAATCTCTAACATCGAGAAAGAACATTGTAATCAGATCTGTCTGTTTCTTCGGCTCGCCGGCATTAGTGATGACGCTTCAACTTTCAGCAATATTTGCCTTTTGACGGAACGAATTCTCGCGTAAATAACCGACGTTAACGTCATCATCCTTATTGACTTTTTCGGCGATGTAACATAAGGCGGACCTTTTTTATTTAACAAAGGTCCGCGTCTTTGTGTGGTAAATCAGAAAGTATGAACTGATTGTTCATATGAAATTTTTGTACACAAATCTTGTTAAAGTAACCGTAAACTAGAGGTGTCCAACACGTCAACGGGACTTCCACACTGAACAACCGTCGTTTATTGATATTGAAATTCCCATCGGTGGTTTTTTTGAAGTATCAGTAATCAGTATGGGCGGCAGTCTCTTTGTGTACGCCCTAACGCAAGAAAGCTGAATCTGCCGATGTTTATTTTAAGACTATGATTAATACAATGTTATCGCATATTCTTCCTTCTGTACCTTTTATCTATCTTCCTTCACACAGGTCTTTGAAAATATAAAAGATTTCATTATTATGACTGGTACTTACGCCTCGAAGCCGCAAAAAGTCGTAGTTTATGACAAAGTTCTTGTGGATCGACCCACTACACGGAATTGGACCTATGTTTCTTTTTGTCCCTCTCAATAATCCAAAACCGGTATGGATTTCATTAAGAGTACTTCTGTTTCTGGCAGTGCTCGCTTGAAAAAATTCTTTTACTATCTGTAGAACTTGAAGGATCTACTGAAAATTATGCTTACAGTCGTTTGCTTTGCGAGGTTGTGTATGAATAACTGACGGCGTAGTTACACTATTCTCTTTCTCCTTCTCTTCCTCATCCTTTCCCTTCTCCTCTTCCTCTTTCTGTTTCTTTAAATATCTGGTCAAATTCTTGGAACGGTTCGACATTTGGTTTAAATTGCTTTACTAGTCCGTTTCTATTACTTATTTTTTCGTAATAGTAATGTTTTCTTTTGGTCGCCTTTTGTATTACCATGTCAGTCTCTAAAGGTCTGGTTAAGTTCGCAAAACGTGTTGGAAATCAGTTTAAAATGTTTTTATATCTGTTAGTCTCTTTCCGTCATTCCTTCAGTAATTGTACGATGGTTTAATCCAGTCTCAAATTCCATTGATTTCCATCACCATCGTAGCAGCTGTTGAGGCAACCACATCGTCGTACTTCTTCTTTGACAACATAATAATGACTGATGACAGCTGTCCTTTCCACGTCATCAATTACATCTCCATCGATCTAAAGCAGATTGAGTGTTTATTATGACTATCTAAAACTCTAAATATTTATCATCAGCGGTCATCGTCGTCGTATATCTAAAATGAAAGTAGTTGATTACTGCTCAGGTGATCATCGATTGATATTCTATGAAATTGGTGAAGGCTTGATGCGCAACAAATAAATCGTTTCCGTTCAGCAGATTAGTTTCCTGCACAGATATGCGGACTGGAAACATTTTTTGATTTTTTCAGCCAGGTTCCAAGTTTAAGATCGTAATCTGGATGTTTGGGATTTAGAAGATCTGGCAGTTGGTTTTTGGGCCGCTGAGTATTCAATTCTTCAAAGTTGCGGTTGAGAGAAGCTTGTATTATGGTGAAATAGAGAACTTTCAGGCATGAAGAAGGCTGTTTGTCGTTTACGGCAGACCTTCTCAACGTGAATGTGAGTGAATCCGGAATTCAGTTCTTGTTGCTGAATATAGAAATATGAGAACTCATTACTTTCATAAATTCCAGACTGCCAAAAGAGGTTCCTAGTGTTCCTTAGTTCATGAAAGGGAAACTAGGATCCCTGTGACCTAATATATTCAAACTTGGGACACAAACAACGAAAGTAAGTTATTTGTTTGCTCTTTCGTCCAGGTTTGATGTAATTTCAGATACGTTTGAAATCTTGCACAAATTATTAGACGATTTACTGCCTGATAATAGTGAACATGGGGAGACCGTATACCATCTGCTGGTGCGGTGAGAGATCGCTCAATTCCAAGGAGATGCAGTGTGCTTAGAGATTACCGACGCTAGGTGCATCAAGCTAACTGTAGTTCAAATAGGGGCAAGGCCACCGGCTTTGATAGAATAATGGCGAAGCTTCTTGTTTGCTCGGTTGATGTGAGTTTGCAAGTTATCATATGAGCTTTTAATAAATTGTTGTTACTTACTGTTGATACTTTCCCATTTGTAGCAAGATCTCTCGAAGTCGCGAGTTCCAAGGTACAAATCCTAGTAAAGGGTGTTATTTTTATGCGGATTTGAATACTAGATCGTGGATATCGGTGTTCATTCATGGTTGGGTTACAACTAACCTCACATCTTTGGAACTGTCGATTTAAGACTGTACAAGACTACATTTCATTTATGTTGATGTATATCACCCTCTGAAATAATACCTTATTGCGTTTCTGGTGGCTAAACAGAAAAGGAAAGAAGTGTAACGGAGAAGGGGATTGTAAAATTGTTGTTTAAAGGTGGCGAAAAGGATTCTGCTGTTACTTCTTCGTATAGCCCCTTACGTTTCTTCCGGTTGTTGGTAACGTCTTTGTAAAGCTTTTACTTTGTATAAATGAGAGGTTTACCAGGAATAGATGATTGATGGAGAATAAGTAAGGGTTTCGTTCCCGGAAAGGTAAATGATGTCATATTTCGTGTGAAGAGTGTGGTAACGACCAGTCAGACGGATTATGTCCTGGGAATGCTCTTGGATATTTCCGTAGGGTTTTATAATTAATGGTGACCTTCAGCTATTTTCCTAGTAAAAAAAAAAAAAAATGTATTGCAAGTAATAAAAATTTATTTCATTTATCGGGATGTGCTGTTCTGTGAATGCAATCATTATATTGGCTAGACGCTGTCCAAGGCATGTCCTCAGGGCAGCGAGTTGGGTTCTTTATTATGGCTGGTGGAGTTTCATTCTCTCCAGCGGCTGAGGTGCCCAGCGGGTTTTGCATTGTGGGTTATGGTAACGATCGGGCTCCTACTGGTTGAACGATGTTCGCGGAGGAAGGGTGAACTCCGAGCCACTCAAGAATGCATCTATAGTGTCATCAATACAAGAAGCTGTTTAGCCAGGAAAAAGACCACAATGATGCTCCTCAAAAGCCGTTGGCAAAGAGTCAGCGAGTCCGTGATTCGATGTCAGGCCAGCTTATAAAGTATGTTCAGGATCAAAAGTACCTTGGTGTGTTTATTGATGAGAAACTGCAATTTAACAAACTCGTTCGATACGTGGTGGAGAAGGCCTGCTGTATGTCTTCTTCAGTGTTCGACGTGTTGTCAATCCTGATTGAGTTCTTAATTACGACCATGAGTATTATGTATAAAGGCATGCTATTGGGCCATATACGGTGCCTGAATGGGCGGAAATATAAAAGCTATCAGAACATATTATTAAGAGCTCAACGTCTAATATTGTTAACGGTAACAGGTGGTTACCACTATTTCACGGGAGCTAATCTTGGTGATTGCAGGTGTGAAAATGATAGACTGGATTGAGTCTGAGAAGCAGCATCGATATGTTGCTAAGTAGTCCGGAGAATTAACTTGGAATAAGTTAAAAAAATTGGACAACATGGCAATGCCTTGTGATAGACAAGATGGAATGATAAAGAGGGTGGGCGTTACAGTTATAGGCATGATTTCTTTCCAAACGTTTGTTTGTGGGACGCATCTTTGGTACAAATTAATAAATATTTGTCGCAATTTCTTTCCGACCATGATGTTTATAGGGACAGACTGAAGAAATTCGGCATGGTAAATTCTGGAATATTTTCACGGGATAGGTAATTGGATGAAACTTACCATGCTCTTTATGAATGCTCGAACTACAAGTTAACGAGCACGGAGACTATCTGTTGGTTTGATCTTATCGGATGGAGGTTGGATCTCGCTGTAAAATGGAAGAGTCGGGCCTTTTGAGTAATGGGCAAGAGTAAAAAGTTTTATAGTGTCCTTAGCAAAAGAAAGGATAGCTGAGGTGATCAAGTCCCTTATTTGGATTTCTCTTGTATTATATTTTTGCTAATGTTTTGTTTTATGATTTATATTTTTGCTGTTGTTTTTGTCTTTGTACTGTTTTAATGTTAATCTTCTTATCGTTTCATGTAATATTTTTATATTTCGTGTTTTGTGTTGAACTAACTCTACCTTCTACGGGTAGTAGGTCAATTCCATTGTCAGTCCTTTCTCAATTGTTCCAGAGTCGGTAAGATATGTTTTAAGTTCATTAAATAATAGTACCTCGATGAAAATGTCACTGTAGCATTCGCATTGGTGTCATACTGGCCGAGGCGGACTGAAATATGTCAAAATCTGAGGTTTCGAAGATGACCTCCGGTAAAGCCCGTAGTGAATAGGAGTGGAGGGATTAGCGGAGGATGTTTTCTCCTACGAGGATCAGGATATATTAAAGAAAACATACCGATTTCATTTGAGGCTATTGTTCCGCAAAAAACAAATTATTATTCTGAACCGCAATAAGCGAGATCTAATCATTGTGTTTAATGTAGCTGGTTGATTCGTTGTAAGGTGATGGATTTCAAAGAATGGTTGGAAACATTTTTCGGAATAGAAAAAATGTCTTAAATATAAAAATAATATGAGGCCAAATCATATGCTTTTTATCAGCGAGCTCACTCTCTATCTATTTGTTTATTATGGCAGGGGAAATGGACTAACCTGCATCCGTTGTGGAAAAAAAAACGTTACGCAAGATGGAAGTGTAAAATTGTAAAAGGAAATAGGAAAAAGATTAAAAAAATTAAAGATAAAGGAAAAACAAAAATATATAAAATGAAATCCATACATAGGATAAACACCCAAATAGGATTTACTCAGAAACTAATTTTATTTGTTTATTTAATTTTTTCCTTATATAACTGAACCATATAATCCGTAACATAAATAAATTGTGGATTATATAGAACGCGCATAGCAAACACACACAAACACACACTCAAATTAAATTTGTTTTACTTAAGAAAAAAATTATACGTTTTAATTTTTTTTTTTAATACAAACAAATCTTTTATTGATAACACGAAGAGAGAAAAAACTGCGGCTTATATAGAACAGATTTCGCATCTCCGAGTTTGCAGACTTATTTAGCATCACCAGGTACTAATATACCAGGTGATAAGTTCGAGACTTTACCAGACCAGTTACTTTTTTCATTATTTTTTTTCAGTATTTTGATTATTTAATAAATTCTACCAAGCAGGCAATGACCTAGCTGACGATCCGGTTCTGACAACCTTTGAAATATTCGTCAAACAATTAAGTAACTAAATATTGAACACGTGAAAATAAATTAATATGGGGACTCTAGGATGGACAAAGGAATTTCCAATAGAGGAAAAGGGGCATTCCAAGATTGTGAACACAAGTAGGTGGATTGATGGATTCTATAATCCCCTACTGGTCCCTGGCAGTCGGGTGGATTAAATCCAAGATGGCCGCTGCAATGTGACCAAATACTTCAATCCTTTGAACAGCATTTTCGAAACAGCTTTTTTTAATGACAGAAACAGTTAGTAATAATTTTATTCATAAATTCAGTTTCTTCAATACTTTATTTTACCATTATAATACATTAATCTGTTATTAAATATGTAGTGAGTGATACTTTTAAACTACAGCAGTTTTATTAAAAATTAGTAATCCACTAAAAAAGATACGATAGGCATACGTCATCATGGTTATTACAAAAATAACCATCTGGGCAGTCATAATTTTTTTCGCACTGTGAAAATAAAAGAAAAAATATAAATACATCATATAAAATTGAATTTCTTCGTTTATTCTTAATATATTAATATGTAATTCTTATACTTGATACGTAATTATTAATTCTTTATACAACAAGTTTAACTATATCAGCTGATGTCTGCTATCGTAACATGGAATCCCCTATTCAATTCTTTTCCTTAACGAGTTAAAAAATTATATCACCTACAATTTTTATCGTCACTAAAATAAAATTAAATATTCTTTTTTAGTACAAAATGTGATGGTACATGTAAATAATGGAATTACCAATTTTACATGTTATAATCTGTAATATAGTGTAATTTAATTATATATAATTAATTAAATTTTAATTACTTGATGTAATATATTTTACATATTATTAAATGATAATTATGTAAAACATACTATATTGTTTGTTTCCTTCTTTATCTTTTGGGTCGGATTTCTGTGTGAAAGAAGATTCCGCGGTATCCCCCAACTAGACATATTTATTATAATAGACAAAGATGTATATATGTATGTATGAATTATTGTAATAAAATTACCATATGCTTTGCGACGAATAGCTTGAATAATAGGAATACACTACAGTCATTCAGATAGTTGTATATAAACAGACGGCCCGAAAAAATCGTAAAACATAAAATATCATTTTTATTATTCCCTGGAATAGATCGCATGTTAGCACCTAGTTTAAACTCGTAGCCCACCGGGCTGATCTAGTAGTTAACTCAACATCGCAAATTAGTTGATTTCGAAGTCGAGAGTTCTAAGTTTCAAATCCTAGTAAAGGTACTTTTATAGTATTTGAATACTATATCGTGGATATCGGTGTTTTTTGTGGTCGGGTTTCAATTTACCACTTTTCTCAGAAGTGGTTGAGATTGTACAAGACCACACTTCGTTCACATTTGTTCATATCATTCTCATCCAACCTTACGATAGGTCTGGATGCTAAACGGAAAAAATTAGAAGACACCAGGATAGGTGCACTGCTTGTTGGCAGTCGAAACGAGCACAAACTGGTGCATCAGTCTGAGTCATCAGATATCCATGAGTGAACTTAGTGTATCCTATTCGACAACGACAGATAATAACCTCCTCCCAACAGTTATTTCTGCATGAGGAGCTCCACGGTGACATGCTATTTTTAATTTGGTGTAGTTTAGTGTTTATGATAGCATTTGATTACGTTCACTTCGCATCTCATCATGAATCACCCTCTTTAGGAAATAGACAAGATCGTTCGAAGCTACACGTCTCATTAAAGAAGGCTGGAAAAACGCCACATTTATTGCAACATCAGCGCGCTCGTTGCCTAAAATCTCACTATGTCTGGGGATCTAGCAAAAGCTCACTGTATAGTGCGGTGATTCATTATTAAATGATTCAATGAATCTCACAGACAATATGGTGACTGCAGTACACGCCATGAATCGCTTGTATAGCACTCAAGGAATCTGAGCAAACGTGAACATGTTGAAATTTTGGGCTAATTATATATAACGTCTTATTAAAGTTCTGCGTTGAAAATACTGGTGATACATGTATATTCTGTTGCTAACCGCAAAATCAAAACCACAGAATT
>JAAAKQ030080333.1:0-12505 GCA_010016005.3 Zanna intricata | reverse complement strand
ATACAAAATAAAAATATATTCTCGTGAGGAATTAATTGTCCACATTGTGGATGTGGCTAAGGAGTTTTGGTGGAGGAGGTAAGTGTAAGATCTGAACAAATTTAAGATGATATTTTTATACGCGTTTTTGATGATGAGAATAATACACGGGATCAAGCACGTGGGAATCAAGCATGGAAAATTATTCATAATATTCAGGATTTTTATAGAGAAAGAAGTTATAAAGTTAGCAAAATTAGAATATGACACATCTAATAGAAATTCAAAAATGTGGTGAAAGAAACGCTTAAACTGCAGCTAGTGGGTTTTGTGATTTCAAAATCACAAATTCAAAAACTTCGTAAAGAAGAGTACGATCTGTAAGATCTTTAATCTAGATCACAGTCGTGCTCAACAGTACATAAAAAAATTATAAACAACGTTCAGCACCAATTAGTTGATGAAAAAATTTTGATCAAGGCACTGTATAAGTTGAACCGTTAAGAGTTTCACGCAAAACACAATGAATTGCATATATTAAATAAATTACGCGATCAATTTCAAAAGAGTACCCAATTTTTTTAGCTTCTATTACTAAACTCGATTAATGGAGTGTAGTTATTCTTTCAGATAACACTTCAGCTATTCTGAAAGAGTTAGGCTTTATGGTGTAAAATTGGTAATAATAGAAAATTTGGAATTCAGAAAGAAGACATTCGGTGCAAGAGGATGGAAGATTTATGAATAATCACCGATTGCTGAAAAAAAAATCTTCGATTGTTTATTTGGACAAATCATGTATTTTAACATAATTAACAAAAATAAATCCCTTGGTCTTTCCTTCCCCATAATCAGTGGTTATTAACGTTAATGCGCCTCACCACAATTCAGTTCTAGAGAAGCCTCCGAATTGAAATGATGGGAATAGTGGCATGAGTTATTTGTTAAAAAAAAGAACAATATTCCGTTTAATAAAGCAATGTTAAAACCATAATTGTATGACATAATTAAATTACATAGAAATTCAAAAATATTGTTCCATTTTGATGAACTGTAAAAAAAAAATACGGGCATCACATTATATAATTTACATCTTATCATTCCTACATACGAGTAAATGCGATCGAGACGGTATGGTTGTCTCGAAAATATTTGTTAATAGTAATAAACCATTTATAACATTTTCTATATCATATATTAAAAAATTCCTTTAGGAAAAAATTAATTAATGACTGGCAACCGTGTTAAAAAATACTGCATTAATATTTTTTATTTATGTTAATATTTATATAGCGTTCAGTCAACGCTCCTCCCTACATTGACGTCATGCCTAATCTGGCCTTTTTCTTGTTTATCTAATAATATTGTTAAAAGGTAAGAATAGTCATTAATAGACAATAAACAGGAAGAAAGCAAGATAAAACATGACGTCAAATATAGGGAGGGGCGTTAACTAAACGTCATGTAAAGATTAACAGAAATGTAAAACATCAATAAACAAATTTTGAAAATGGAGTGGTTTCGAAACGCGTCAAAAAGACAAAATAACCGGGTATAAAAGGTCAATCAATCTAATATTGTAATATTAATATAATATTGTAATATTACTTTTACTGTAATATTAGATTGATGCAAATATCTTCGTGTTCCGAAGTTGTACATGCTTACATAACCCACATCGTTATACGATTTATTTTCAATCGAAAGCACATGTGACTTTGACCATTTAACATGAGACATATTGTTTTTATCCCTAATTCTTCATAATGAATTCAGTTAAATATGAAATAATATTAAGAATACTATTTAATATTTAAAAGTAAGTTGTGACATATTTTGTTCATCAAATCTCTTTTGTTGAGATCTACGTAGTACTAAAATGGTTTATTGAAAAAAAATGTCATATTGAAATATGAAATATGTTATATAAAGAAAATTTTTTTGTTGTAGGAAATGATCGAATGAAAGTTTAAGCTTGGCAAAATGGATTTAGATTTCAATATTTTGCATACAGTTGAAGATGGACTTGTCCATAATGTATTTTTTGTAAAATTATTAAAAAATGAATAATCCACCTAATTCAAGATCTTTCTGATTATTACAAAACCATCATCTAGTTGTGTATACTGTTAGAACGCATATAGTCATGGTTGTGTAAGTATTTTAACCTTTGACATAACTTCAATTTTTTAACTTTTTATAATACTTTTAACTCCTGATGATGTTTTTATAATAAACCAAAAGATCTTCAATCACATTTAATTTGCTGGTAAGGAGGATTTTTCATTCTTTAATAATTTTTTATAATTTTTTTTTTTTTTTTAATTTTTAGACAAATAAAAGTATAGTATTTTTTTTTTACCACAATTAATGTCAACGAAATTTAAATTCTGCATTGTAATATTACTCACAAGAACAAAAATTAGGGTGAAATATTTCCGGAGTTGTAACTGGAAATTTTGGTTATACGGATTTTCTCTAATATTTATCTCTAAAATAATCTCAGGAAAATAATTCCTGTTCTTTTAATACCTTAATATTAGCTTGCTTGGCTTATGTGAAGACTGAAAACGGACATTATTGAGGAAACTTAGTTTACATAAATTTCCATGTAATGAAAATTTTGCATGGAGATTTTCTGTAATAAATATCTCTTCGTAGAATGTCTAAAACTCTTTATTTCCTCAGTCTGCTACATTGGTTAACCTATTTATTTCTTTCTCTATCATTTACAGAGAAATCCATCCACTTAATTTCTAAATTATTTGACAATGGCGTTTTATGAGAACCCTTCACCTTTTTCTACTGACGAAACTGACCACATCTCATTTTGACCGTAATGAGAACTAATATGTCTTCAATAGTAGTTCAGCTTCTGACATCGACGGAGTAGGTCTTGTTTAAGTAAGCTCTGTTTTATTGATGTGTATTATGGAATACTTAGTAACAGTTAGTAGTTTTTTTTAATAAAATTCTTAGAAATTGTTTTATTTCTGGTTTTTGTTTTTCTGTGGTTTTAGCTTTATTTAATAGTTTAATTTAAGATTCTTGGTTTGTGTGCGGCCTATAGGTAACCTAGATTAGTGGCGAATTGAGTTGTTTATTTATAAAGTTGTTTATGTTTTATTTATCGGGTTATGTCTTGGGTTGTTTTGTGTTTATTTGATTATTAGTCTACATTTTGGTTTATTTTATTGTTTCGTTTACTTAGTTATTTAATGACAGAATTTTTGTGTACTTCTGACTATTTGATTTTTAGTGTTTGGGATTTTTGTGTTTCTTGGTATCAGTGGATATGGAGCTGGTTTGAGGCAGGTGAATAAAGTGATGGAAGGGATCAGTGATGCTTCTGAGGCCATTAGTCCGGTGGTTACAAGTCAGGCTCAACAATGAATCATGCGGGTGTGGCTCCAGTGGAGAGGAGAGTGGATTTCTCCTTTTTAAAGGATTCATCTTCGGGTAGTGGTTAGGAAAGTAAAGGCTGTGGAGGTTATTAGAGTTAATAACGCAACTGTTAAAGATTCACATACAGACGCTAGGACGGTTGAGAAAAAAAGTTTTGGCCCGACTACTGCTGATCTTTCTTTTCTCTTTCTTTTTCTGCCTAGCCTCCGGAACTACCGTAAGGTATTACTTCAAAGGATGAATGAGGGTGATATATATGAATGTGAGTGAAGTGTAGTCTTATCTACTCTCAGGTCGATCACTACAGAAAAGTATAGTTAATTGAAACCCATCCCACCGAAGAACACCGGTATAATATACAAATCCGTATAAAAATAACTATCTTTACTAGGATTTGAACTTAGATCTTTCGACTTCGAATCAGCTGATTTGCGATGTCGCGTTAAACACTACATTAACCTCACCAGATTTGGTTTCAGATGAAAGAGTGACGTAACTGACTGATATGTTAAATTCTTTGTGTGGCTGTGATAGAGGAGCCTTGCTTGTGAACCGAAGAATGTTAAGGGTATATGGTCATGAATTGTAAGGAAAAGAAGCTCTGTTCATATTGTAGTACGGAGGGGCACCACGGCAAAGACTGTTCTGTCAAGAAGGCGAGGGGTGTTCCCATATGCATGAATTGTCCTCGAATAAGGAAGCCAGTTGGCCCCGATTGTTAAGTCGGAGGATTGTCCTGAGAACAGGCGCGCTAGGTACTTACATATTACTATAATATAGTTGGTGTACATTAGTAGTCAACGTAGTTCTGGTTGGTGATTTGTTGGGTTATACAACTTTTAATGTTTTCGTTGTTTTTATTTAATGTTTCATCTTGTATTTCCAAAAAAAAAGAAGAAAAATCTTTGTTTTTCTTGTATCTTTTGTTTCATCTTGTTTCATTTCTGTATTTCCGTATGTTGGACAGATGTTAAGTTTGATTTCTTTTGTAATTTTTTTCTATACTGCAAATAGGACAATTTTTTAGTGTAGGATTTGTATAATAAGTTATATTGGTTATTGTTAGCATTTTACTGTTCAAAATCTATTGGTAGTTTATTCGGTTTATTAATGTGGTTTTATGATATATATTTTTGTATATTAGGTTAGTGTCTTGCGATTGTTTTGTTTTGTTTAGTGCACCGTTATTAACATGTTATATTTTTATTAAGTTCTTGTTTTTAATTTCCAATGTTTTGTGTTTTAGATTTCTGTGTTTAGCGTTTGGTGTTGCGAGTTGGACACACTCATTCTTCCATCGGGTTGGCAGTAGTGGGCTCACAATGGTCTTGTTTAAGACTTGAAGAGTAATATCTTTATGATCCGTTTAGAAACCGATTGGAATGTCACTTCTGGCATACGCATCGGTAGCATCTTGACTGAGACCAGACTGCAAGACATTTTAAGGCTTGTTGAAGACGACCTCCGGTAAAGCTCGTGAGGGCTAGGTACGAAGGATGTGGTGTGACGATTGGATCCGTCGCGTGGAGGATGTCTTCCCCTTTGGGATAAGATGCAGTGTTTCAATTACTTCAAGTACTTTTATATCATGTAATGACATGTAGATCTGTCCTAACATCTCTATTGATTCACATGTGCAATTCAAATTATATTTTACTGCATTTTAAAACTAATATTATTACGTTCTGCTGATCATACGTATTATGCCCGTAATGTATGATTAATGAGAAATCGATCTGTCCTATTAACAATGCTGATTCCCTTGTGGAATGCCAATTATAATTTACTGCGTTTTAAAAGTAACATTATTACCTGCTTAAACGTTAATATTTAATGATGGTTTGATAAGTGTAACGAATCGATGTATGATAGTTTTGAAGGACTACTACAAATAAATTTATGTTATGCAGATAGTCCAGAATTGCTTTAATTTAGAGATTTGGAGTTAATAGTTACGAAACATTTCACCCTTCCTTTTTATACGTCTCGTTTTAATGTATATATCTATTTATTCGTTAGTTATTGTCTTGTTAATTATTCAAATAATCCTAAAAATCCTAATCCTGATTCAAACTATACTGAAAAATCTGAAGAATCAAAGATATGGAGAAGATGAATTTAATGAACTACTCCCATTTCCATCGTATTTATTTTTGAGATTAAATTACTAATTAAAGAAAAAAAAAATTAAAATTAGTTTAATTTTCCTCTCCATTTTAATATTTTGTTAGTCTACAGACTTTTGAGATTAATAATCTGGGCAAAAGCTTCAGCAATAATTGCTAATTTTTAATCAAATTACTGTTAATAATAGAATATCAAAAAGCATAAAAAGTTTTTTTCTTTACAAATAATGAATCATAAGTTGTTCATGTGTAGTATAATTGTGAAGTATTAAGTTAAGAGTACATTCTTTATACTGATGATTAGTTATATACAATCAATAAAAGTATTTGACGGAATAAAAAAAATGAATGTAAGTTAATTACAGATAACAAATTTTAAATAGTAGCAGGTCTAAAATTTATAATGTTAAATCCAGACACGTACGTAATGAGAAGGCAGTTTTAAAAAAAAATTCTTTTTTAATGCAAGAACCTAATTGTTATTTTGAATAAATACTCTAAAAAAAGAGGATGATAATTTTGTTCGCTTTGTAATATGAGGTTGGAAGGAATTACTCATTTGCTAAATAGAATGACTGATGTTTATTGAATTCAAAAACAGATATTTAAAGAGTACGAGTGCTTCAAAAGTTGATGAACTTCTTAAGTATTTAAATGGTTTTAGCGAGTTAATTACTAAGTAAACTAACAGATTTGGAATAATACATTTTTTTTATACATTTGAATGTTTAGTTCTCTATTAAGCTTTAAATTATAAGGGGGAATGATAATCATCATCAGTTAACTGTAAGACTGTAATTAAAAAAAAAAAAAAAAAAAAAAAAATTAATGCTGATGTAACTTTAACCGCAAGGTTTTTTCTATGATTTTTCGTTTAAATTGTTTTTTTTTTTTTTTTTTTTTAATTTCATATCTTTATTTTTTCCAATCTTCCACATAATCTTTGGATCGTGAAAATTATTTTTTTGTAATTATCTTTGTAAAAAAATAATAGTGAATAAAATCATTATTTGAAATTAATTACGATTTTTTTTTTAACGGTATAAAAATTGTAAAAAGTATAACTTATGAAAGGCAACTTTTTTTTTAGCTTGAAATGTTTATATAATAAATCCGTGAATAGACTTAATTTTAAATGGTAATACATTTAAATGTAATTTTTTGGATGTTGCTAAAATTATTCAGGGTTGAGTGGTAGCGTCCCAGCCTTTCATCCGAAGGTCCCGGGTTCGAATCCCGGTCAGGCATGGCATTTTTCATCCTCGCTACAATTCATTCATCTCATCCTCTGATGATCTACCTTAACGGTGGTTCCGGAGGTTAAACAAAAAAAAATTATTCAGAAATCAAATCTAGGCCCATTGGGCTGGTCTAGTTGTTAACATGACATCGCAAATCAGCTGATTTCGAAGTCGAGAGTTCTAAGGTTAAAATTCTATTAAAGGTAATCATTTTTTTACGGATTTAAATACTATATCGTGGATTCCGGTGTTCTTTAGTGTTTGCGTTTCAATTATCCACATTTCTCAGGAGTGGTCGACCTGAGATTGGACAAAACTAAACTTCATTCACATTTATACATATTAACTTCATTCAATTTGAAGTACCGTAGTTTCGGAAGCTAAAGAAGAAAAGAGAAAAGACAGAGAAATCAAATCTAATTTATTTTTTTATAACGTCAGTTAAATATCCAATTAGAGTGATCATTTTAACGGTGGTATAATATGAATAAAAATTAATTTTGTCAAAAATTATTTTAAACACATCTCGTTAATTATAAGAAAAAATTTACTATACTTTGATTTCATTTCCATAAATACAAATACTTAAATAACAAATCTTTTTTGTTTGTTAGTCATTCAAAAAATTTATTTGGTGGTAACTAAATTTTGAATCTTAATGATTTAATGAAAAAAGATTAGCGATAATTATTATGAAAATTACATTTATTTAAAAGTAGAAATTGAACTAAGCTTAACAACTACAAAATACAAAATGTAATGAAGAATCTAGTAAGTTTACAAAATATCCAAATTTACTCATTAGATTAAAATTTTACTGGGTAACTGAAGAGATGTCATTAATATTTAACTGTTTTGGGTAGAAATTCTGTGCATGTGAACTAAATTAATCAGTAGAAGTAGTTAAATTACTTTAAAATTGTTTAGAATCATTCAACCTACAAAAAATAAATTATTTATTTAAATATATAAATCAATAGCTATTTTCAGACCTTAAAATGTTAATTTTAAAATGTTTACGTTCATGTTTTTTGCTAAAAATATTGTTTTATCCACCAATAAAGTCTAGATTAAGGCTTAGTTAGCTAAGAAGTAATGTATGTAACAGCAATTAAACCGCTAATTACGTTAACCATGTCAGTCATCAGAGGTAAAATGTAACAATGTACAAGCGTAACCAGAATACTGACAAAAATAATTTAACACTAAATACTACACTAAATATTTTTAATGAATTATAGATACTTCCAATTAAACATACTTTTATAATCTATTAAAATAAATCTGTATCTCTTCCCATTAAGGAGAATTTAAAAAGTATATTGCATCTAAGTTATGAAAGAGAAAATTTGATTCGATTATTAGTAACAAATGAGCCCAAGAAATTTTTGTATCAAATTTTTTAGCTATTATTTTTTTGTTGCAACTTGCAATAAATATGTCATTCACATACATAGAGATCTCTCTAATTATCTAATTTTACTTTTAATCTGACTTGTATTAATGATTTAATTTATGCTAAACTTAAAGTTCTATATTATGCTATTATGTCTATTCCTAGTCAGCCCATCGAGCCAGACCCTGAGCCCTCAGCGCCCAGATCGGCCCAGGCGAACCTCGAAGCCAACTCAAGGGCTCCTCGGGGCATCTCTGAGCCACAGGCCTACCCCAGGGCCGCAGATCTCGCTTCGTTTGTCATTCCCGTGTTACAGGGGACGGTGCCTTGGACACCCCGCAGAGCCCGCTTCGGTCATCATTCCCGTCTATCCAGAGAGCTCGGCCCCCTGGGCCCCTCCATTGTTCGTTATTTTAACGGTTGTGAGAATGATATTAATAATTGAAGTATTCAGGCTTTACAGAAAGCTGTAAAAAAACAAAAACAGAATAATAATAGCTATAAAGTACACACACCTTTGACGATGAAAAAATTCACAACTTATTTCTTTCCCATGAAGGCAGAAATATAATAACGAAGTAAAGGTATCTTTTTTTTCTTTAATGAGTATCTTTAATTTAAAACTTCACGCTGCTTGGGGGGGGGGCAGAAATATTGAATATTTTTAATATATGTTAACTTTAAATGAACCTAGGACCTCGGTCGGTGGCTTAAAACCTTCCATGGTATAATACAAATGTATCCTGAAAATTTGAAAGCAATCGATCAGTTGGTTCTTCCAGATTTTTTTGAGTTGAGACAAACGTAATAACCTTCTCAGTTATACCAAGAAACATGGATAAAGTTTGGTAGTTTTTTCGTTTATCCTTAACAAAAAATATCCCTCTTCTTCTTTACATAATAGTATATATATATATATAGATTATTGTACCTTGTGGATTAAGTTTTTTAACATCTTTTTAATTGAATAAAACATTAACAGTATTGTATTATTAAGAAAAAGAGATCCTTGAAAAGGATATTTCGAAACAGATAATTTTAAGAATATGTTGTATCTCTTTCTTCTTTTTATTCCTTTTAAAGTTTTTTATATTTTAATAAATAAAAATTTATTATAAATAAAATACGCAAGATAGTATTCTTCGACATAAATTATTGTTTATTCTTGTTGCAAATTCCCGCTTACAAATAAATTTTTGGAAAATTTAGATAATTACTAAGCAAAAATCTCAACCAGCTTGATGATTTTTGTAAAAGTTAATAAAAATAAATTTGTATTATAAATTTGTTTACATCGTTATATACCGGATAATTCAGGAGGAAAAGGAAATAATTTGGGAACTGATCCTAGAGCTTGAAATAAGGAAAAAAGTTCATTCAAACATATATCCGTAAACATACCCCCAGTGAAATGAAGTCGTACTGAAATTTTTTAATTGTACAGAAATCGATGAAATAAATTCTATGAAAAACAAAAAAAACAATCATCTTTTATTATTAAAAAGAAAGCAGAACAAAACGTAACAGAAAAAAATGGATTTGAAAAAAATTAAACACAGCTATTTTTAGTACAATAAATTTAGACATTTGAAAGGTTAGGTTGAATTTTTAATAATCTTTGTAAGAATGGTACATTTCCCAGCCGTTATATTCCATCTGAACGTCAACCGCTACATTGTGATGAAAGGGAATTACATTCTTTAGGTGGTACAGCTTGCCCTACAACAAGCACGGGAAGAAATTCTAAACTCAGGTTGGCGACAGAAATGAAATGAATTGAAAATTTCATCGAAGTGAATAGTAAAATTTTTGAAGATTTATCCTAAATTAATACAGTATTAACTGCATAGACTATAATTTTTTAAAGTAAGTAAAAAAATCGTAATAAAGCAACCGTTTTTAATTTTCACAAATCATAAAGTTATTCTGTTAAGTTTCGTTTTGATAATAAGAGTTTATGTTTTTCTGTTTTTCATAGAGACTTTATTTACAAATCTTTCCAGAATTAAATTCTCTATAAGTTGTAAAAAAATAAAATTTACGCATTTATTAGTCATTTTACGATGATATTGTATTTCAAACTTAAAAAAAAATTGTCAAATTTTTCTGTTTGACATTGGTTATCATGAAAACTATGGATGATACAATTCAGGGACGTATTTTATTATATTTATTTTTAATCAAAAAAGTAAAAAAAAAACATCAAGTTTAGTTTTTCATAATGCTTTAAAAATTTCAGTATTCCTTCATTTCACTGGAAGAACTAAAATAGAAAGACATTTTTCGTACAAATTGAAGCAAAGCACTTTTGAAAATTTATATCTACGAACGTGTTTCCTTATTTGAAGCTTCAGAATCAGTTTATAAATTATTTTTCCTCCTGGATCTCGTACGACAGTTTTATGTTCAAATAATCTCTATAGACCAATCCTCCGTTAATACTAAATGACAAGAATGCGTGGAATAACGGCATTCCGGTTATCATAAGATTATTTTAAAAACTTTCCAATATCTGAACACTTCATATACCATAACTTTTTACATTTATTTTTGTATTTTGGTAAAATGTTTAGATAAGTAGATGCATAATTAAATCATCGAAACGTCTTAAACAACCGTGTTTTCTGATTTAACAAATTAAAAGATGGTGATTATGATGAATAAATAATAAATCTCAACATGGATTTATTTACTAGTAAAAACACTTAAAATTCTACTTTAATTTTTATTGGATATGAATAAGGTTAAAGAGTAAGAATCAGTGTAGTTATTTATACAAAAATCATTTAATAATAGACTTTATAAAAGCAATAACAATTTTAATATGGCTTGCATATTAAATGCTTCATGTTTTTGTAAATTATCGGAATATTATAAAGTAATATTTATGTCAAAGAAAAAAAGGAATAAAAGAGTGAACTATTAAAGTACAATATAAAAGGCAAAGAAAAGAAAAAAATTGGTAAAATAGCCAACATCATTAATAAAGGGAATAACAATCGCCTGTTTCTTTTTAACGTTTATAATAAAAATTAAAAACGAAATAATGTATCAGAAAGTACAAAAAATAAAAATAAAAAAAAAAGGAAAAATAATAAACGTAAGAAAGAATATATATTATTGTTAAAGAGAATAATGAAAAAAAGAAGAATGAAAAGGAAGCTGAGTAACTTTCGAAACAATTTTGTTATTATAAATCATTTTTTGAAAAAAAAAAAAAAAAAAATTATGAAGTTGAGGAATTACCTACTTAATTTCCTCTTGTTATAACCGTATGTAAGACATAATAAATATAATGCATCAGAGTTATTAGAAAAGAAAGGATTTAAAATTGTTGAACAAAACCACAAAAATCGATTTAAAAATGTATTGAGTAAAAGAGAAAAATCTATATAAATATGAAAAGTTTTTTATGATTAAAAAAAAAACCTTCAATATAAGTTAACGCACGCGCAAGTACAGTGTAAAGTTATATCGTCGGGTCTTTTTATTCGAAACTAAAATCGTTGTGTATCAGGATATTTGTTTCACTTGAATTGTAACTGTTATAGCGGAAATGTCAAGTTTATAGAAGAGAAGATTTCTTTTTCATCATCATGACTGAAAAAAAGAAAAAAAAAGAAGATATTGGCAAAAAATTAATTTTGAAATTAAATTGGATTCTTTAACTCTGAAGTGGAATGAAAAAATAAACCTTAAAAATATTAAATATGTAAAAAAATGACTAAATATTAAAGAAGTATTTAATTCTTTTCGTTTAAAGACTGCTTAAGAAAAAAGCGTATCAGTTTTGCTTGATACTATTCTTTAAAATTATTTAAAAAATGTTTTTAAAAAACGTTTGCAATTTTTTTAAAGTATACGTATTTATAGCATACTCGTATAGCTTCATTAAGCTTAAACTTTTATATAAATTTATTTATCATTCGTATTTTGAAAATATTATAATACCAAAAAAACTGAATAATTTACAGTATACATTCTGTAAAACCTTTTGTAAAAGTTTATCTGTTAAAGTGGCAAAAATATCGTTGGGTGTTCGCGGTTCAACAAGGATATTGAGGGACAAACAAAGGTAGAAATTTCTTGTAAATAGAATTTATTACTCTAAAAACATATCAATTAAATAACTCACCGGACAACTTCCCATATTCAACCACTGTCTAGACTGGAATACTCATGACATACTCTTCAGTAGTCGTTACCACACGCTTACTGATGTCGCTGTTATCACGAATGCGCCAAACAGGGCCTTGCCGAACTACTGACTTTATCCACGGATCCCTCTCTTTTATCTGTTTAGCCTCCGGAACTACCGTAAGGTATTACTTCAGAGGATGAATGAGGATGATGTGTAT